>VZUI01037716.1:0-59852 GCA_013401135.1 Cettia cetti | reverse complement strand
TTTTACTAGGATGTCATTAGCCTCTTAAAGTCACAAGGTAACAAAGTGGCTTCAGTCGGTTGCACAGTGTATCATTTGGCCACTTCTTCATATTCCTAGTAATAATGCCCTGTTAATTTTTTTCTTATTGCATCCACACCTTCACCTATCAGCTGTTCAAACTGAAACTGATCTTTCCTGTAAAGGATAATTAGTTGGACCTCATGCCTTCCAGAATGTTGTTAAAAATTATAAAGAAAATTCTGCACAGAACAGCAGCTAAATGTATCTTATTTATGTAGTTCTCTTTACAAAGACATATACATAAACACAAGTTTCATAAAAGTGCAGAACTGAAGAGTTTTTTACTGAGATAAAAATTAACAACAAGTTAATTATGGCAAAGACACAAGGTAGCACTAATATCTTGAAACGGTGCTTTTTTTCCTTTGAGCTTGTATAAAAGACTCAAAAACACTTCCATGCTAAATGAAACAGAATTCTGCAAGTATTTTAATAGCACCTAGCAGCTTGTACTGACTTAGAGCTGCACTGAGAAACTAAACCCAGCTTTCCCTTTGCAAGAAACACATTCCGAGACCTAGGTCTGTTTAATAAGTATTAATTTGTTCATGAAGCTGACAGGTGAATTTCCTCTTCAATCTGCATTATATTGCGTGTTCCTTTTGTTGGTTTCTGGGAAAAAAAACCCCAGCAGCAGCGCTTATTTAAAAACAAACAAAAAAAACCCCTCCTGATGAGATTGACACAAAAAGAAACTTGTTTCTCATCAGTAATTGCTTCCCCCTGGGCTTGACAATGTTTACAAATGAAAGCTTTTCCTTCATATATGGCTTGACCTCTCATGAATTATAACTGCTGCTACTGATCCACTCCTCCCTGCACACAAGGCTTGCTATCTCAATTTTGTACTGTAATTAACTATTTTCTGATGGCACATTTGTCACCTTCAGCTCTCCTGGTGTTTATACATCTCCACATATTAACAGGCAATTCAAAAACTGTTATTAGCAATATTAATATCCTAAGAGCTTGTTTGATGTGAGTGAGACACCAGGCTGGACTGCTTGACTGCAAGGAATAAGGGGTGGGGTTTTTGTTGTTGGTGGCTTTTTTTAAATTTGTTATTTATCTACCACCTTGCAATCTTGGTTCAAAGATCTTAAGCAGTCAAGGAGGAAATATTAAAAAAATGAGTGAAATTTATAAGTAATTTCATTTGACCATTACAAAACTACCAAAGAGCGAAGCAATAAAAAAGAGAAGAATAGGTATAATTTTTTTGGTTTACTTTTTTATTAATTTTTTGCTCTTGGAAAAAAGTAATCAAAATAGGCCACATCTTTTCTCCCAAGACCAGTTTCAAAGATAAGTAGGACCTGCTGCACTAGAAGGAAAAGCAAGACCAAAAAAAAGAGGAATGCCATATTTCAGCTATTCAAATCTAACTGTCCATATGATTTTCCCAAAACTTCAGGGTTAGGTTTTTCCCCTTACTTTTCTTCTCTATATTCTCATTTATACCAACACTACCAAAGCAACATTCAGTGCAACCCTTGAAAATCACTGTGACTTGGTGCTGACAATTTGGCACAAGAGATAAAGATATTCACTCAGACTCAACTCCATGTTCTTCAGAGCTGGTAATTTAAAACCTTTCAATTACAATCCTAGCTTGCTACAGTTAAGACAGTCAGCTTCCCATTTTGGGTCTTGCTCCATATTTCCCATGGTCTCCTGCAGGCCACAGTTAACACCCTCCATCTCCTTCCCTCTTCCCCCTAAGAGCACTGGGGTCAAGAGGGAGGTACTGCCTGAATGTTTGTGAGCTTGGGAGCCAAGGATCAGGCAACCCTCTAGCACTTCTCAGGCAGGAAGGGACACCAGAGTTCAGAGCCCTGGGGAGAGTGGGACAAACACAGAAGGAATGGGTGAGAGACAGAGCCCAGTGGCCATGGGAACAGGAAGAGCAGGCAGCTGAGAGGGGATCCATTTTGTTCAGTGTTTTCCTTAAAATGTCATTGATGAATTTAAGCATCTGCTACAAAGAAATTGTGTACAACCAGGATTGTTTTTAACTGAGAAGATGATTGGAAAGGCCCCCCATGTGCTTCATGGTGCTCACAGCCCTGGGGCAGCAGGGGCTGACTGAAAGAACACCCAGTCCCCGAACCTCTTGGCAAGGGACAGATCAAACCTCAAGCTAGGTTCTGAGATGGCTACAGGTATGCATGAAGGGACAAACCAGCAGCTGTTCTGCCCCGAAATTATTTCCTGACATAACAAACCAAGATAAAAAGACATCAATATCTAGATTAACAACACACTTCAGAGGCTCCACATGCCAAGTGCCTGTAACCATTAATGAGTGTTTTCTTTTATTATAAACAATACAACTTGAAATTATGTGCACCATGTAGTAATGTAAAATAAATTGCATGCTGCATAACTATTAGTGCACACTAACATAGGCACACTCGATTGCTAAAGCTTTTGTTATTCTAAAAGTCAGAGCTTTTCCCATTTTGTGAACCCTTGAGAAAAAGGAATTACCTTGGCAATGGTAACTTACTTGGGGTTGAAGTGCATCCAAAAGCCAGAATCTGAAAACCTCTTATTTCTCACTTACTGTTAATTTAAACCTAATCTATTTGTTTTTAAAGACTTGATTCAGACCCTCTGATACATGCTGGACTAAAAATATATTGAAAATCACGATTTTGCAAAGGGAATTTTATAAACATCCCATATCACAGCAAATTTCATCAGCTTCTTTTAAAATACATAAATGAAAATATGCATTTTGTGTTCAATATTTAAATCAAAGTAGTTCATGTAGTGCAATGCAGTTAAGACACTAATTAGCTTTTCTGACAAATGGTGAATTTTCAGCAATTCAAGGTACTGAAAATATTTTCATTTATTCTCTACTCTTACTACTCTCTTTTTCAGACATAAAGCTATGTATATTTATGTCTATTTTTCCCCCTCAACAGAAGAAATAAATTAGCAGCATCAGGAAAATGGGATTTTACAATGAGTTAGCATTTATCACACCAAACCACTAAGACGTCTTGCTCAGCTGGAACTGTGCACATTCCCAGATGGTGTATTGGATTATAATTTCACAAAATGAGTTTATTCTCTCAACAGTTTCTCTTGCAATTTCCTCTGAAAAGTCATCTAAATACTTCCACAGTTTCTATTCCTACTCCCTGTGGAGTCTCCCATATCTTTTCTATATGGCGGTATTTTATTTTACTATCATGGAATATTATATGTAGGAATTATGCTACTGAGATTCTCCTATGGCATTCTTTTTATTCTTTCATTATAATATTTATATTAAGTTCTTTACAAGTTGGCTTTTTAATTTTTTTTAATCCAATATCTTTCACACAGTTCATGTTCACTGTAGCTGATAATCTTTAATAATTAAACAATGACTTGACATGTCCATGAAGGACAATGAAAAGTAAAAAACTATCTATTTTGGCTTCTAGGTGATAGGAGAGCTGAACAAACCCTAGAAAGACAACAGCATTTCTGTTGTATGGTAAGAACAACTCAGTGGCCTACAGCCTGGGTCAGGAGGTAACCTTGGACTTGTTGGATATTGGATATTACTGCTGAGTGCCAGGTCCAGGAGCAGCCTCTCCTGCTGCAGAGATGGGAAATGGTGGCAGATCCACTCTGCTTTCACAGTACACACTGCCCAAACCATCTGGTGGGCTGGGGGGTAGGGGCTGACGAGGAGGCAGTAACAAAGAGAGGCCAGAGATGGTTTGTGTTTACCCACAGCCACATGAGGAACCCAACACCAACTGGGTCAATGAACTATGAGCAATGGAGTCACCACCTTAACCTTCCTGAAACAGAAAGTTCTCCTTAGAGGCATCACCTGCAACAATCTCCACCTGAAGGTCATGAGACAGAGAGAAATATGCTGATGTGGACTATTTTAGAGATGAAACGGGCCATTTACCTCACCTAATCTGGGCTCACCCAATCTTAATTCTACGATTCTATATTAAGTGTATCAAAGAAAGAAAAAGGTTTGCAGCTAAATTAGCAGGTGACATTGCTCAGAGCATAACCCAATCTTAAAAATGGGTTTTATT
Source organism: Cettia cetti (assembly GCA_013401135.1). Classification (NCBI taxonomy): domain Eukaryota; kingdom Metazoa; phylum Chordata; class Aves; order Passeriformes; family Sylviidae; genus Cettia; species Cettia cetti. The sequence continues at coordinate 55,731 of VZUI01037716.1, read as the reverse complement.
TGGCCTTAGGGCTTGTCAGTGGCATCATATAATCCAACAAACATGGATTGACATTATCCTCCCTTTGTCCTCAAATGAAGATTTCTCACTGATGTATTGATTTTGTTTGTACAAGGGGAAGGAAGCTCATGTGTAATTTTTGGTGGTGGGAGATTACAGCTCTCATTAATATAACATCTCCTGTTAAACTGGAGGCTTAGTTTGCTAAAATATTTGCATATTTCAGAAGTTCAAAAATCCATTGTTTGCTGTGCACATATGTTCAATACACCTCAAATAACAGTGGACCAAGCTCACATGATTAACACAGCAGTTACAGTATTGCAGTGACACCTTTGCAGACCTCCAAAAGTAGCCTATTTTTTGCAATTTGTGCAGATGCTGAAACAAAACACAATTTCAATAAGCATCACTCTTGTTCCCAGAGATAAGTAATGAAACACAGCCATATACTCTCAAAATAATTTTGCTAAGTGAGCACAAGCAAATTTGATATAAAGCTAAGCCTCTTATTTGGTTATAATCACTGAGGATGCCTATTCTGTCCACACAGGGCATGTGCAAGTTGCTCAGTCAAACATTTCTGGTTACTGACAGAACATCTCATACATAAAGCCTAAAAGTTTTCTTGGTCTTTATACTTCACCTTGTGCAACATCTCAAATAGTTTAGCATGCACAATGTATTAAAGAAAAAAAAAATTTTAGGAATCTACAATCTTAACAAACATGAACAGTAACCAATCTTTACTGTTCCACTGTAATCTCTGCTGTCCACAACATCACTTCCTAGACATGCAAATGAGAAAATAAGGTAGTGATATTTAAATTAACATACTATATATATATAATTAATACATATATTCACTATGCCCTGCTTTTACAAAGTCCTGCACACAGTGAAGCTATTTTAGCTGTCATTGGAACTGACACACTGATCAAAGCACCTGGAAAGCAACCACGCTTTGAAGTGGAGCTGTGCTTTTCTGTCTGCCTTACTGGAGCTCTGGTGACTAACCTGTAAAACTATTCACACATTTCTCCATCATTTACTCTTTTCAACAATTTACTCTCTTTCTTTAATGCAACAGGTTAACCTGCACACAAAGTGTAACGAAGAAACTAATAACTGTTTCAAAATTCACAAATGTGGTGTTTAACAAAAATATGCAAATCCATAAATGAGTAAATGGGTACATTTACTTTTTAGTTAACAAGTGCAGTTCTTGGAGATTTTTTATTTTCCTCATGCATTTTATGTTTTCTAGATGACGGATTTTACTACCAAAGATTCAACCCATGAAGGCTGCATACTGGAACTAGCATGCATAAATAAATTTATACTCCTATACACACACACATATATATATACATATGCCTATTTACACACACATATATGCACAAAAATAACCTGAGGCCCAAATGCACTAGAGCATTTAAGCAAAGCATGAGAGGAAAGAGGATATATATTAATTGGTAGATCTGAAGATCAGCCGCTGGCCTGGCAAAGAAATGCTTTTTCTCTGGCAGTTTGTGAACATATGCTCTTAGATGTGAGTCATATGTCAGACTATATCACACACACATATAACACGTCATTTACAAATTACAGACATTTCACATCTAAGCATTTCTGGAACATGACTGAATCCAAACCTTTAGTACTACAGGAAAGTTCATTGCAGAGACAATTTAACAGGGTAGGAGATGTCTTTCCCAAGACACTTGCCCAAATTATCATAGGTTATTTGCTAAGTGTACAGAAAAATATTACTCATGCTTCAAATGAATTTGCTGTCAAGACCAAGAAGTGAGAAGGACAAACAGTCAGGCTGTGGTTATTTAGTCATCTCAGATGGCTAAAGTCATGGCTTTTCCCCAGCAGTTCAAGCCCCACCTTCCACTGTGGAGATGCATAGCTGTGCCGGTTTTAGATGGGATAGAATTAATTTTTTTCAGAGTAACTGGCAATGGGCTGCATTTTGGATTTGAGCTGAAGACAGTGTTGATAAAACAGGGATGTTTTAGTTACTACTGAGCACTGTTTGCACAGAACTAAGGCCTTTTCTGCTTCTCACCCCACCCCACCAGTTGGGGGTGCACAAGAAGTGGGGAGATGACACAGCTGACCCAAGGGATATTCCATACCATCCAGCTCATTCACTATATAAAGCTGGGGGAAGAAAGGGGGAAGTTTAGAGTGATGGTGCATCTTCCCTAGCTACTGAACACCTGCTTGCCCTTGAGAAGCACTGAAAGTATTCCTTATTCTGCTTTACTTTTGTGCACGGTTTCTGCTTTCCCTATTAAACTTTTTTTTTTTCTCAATCCATAAGTTTTCTCACTTTTTCTTTTCCAGTTCTGTCTCTGATCCCGCTGGTGGGGGAGTGAATGAGCTGGCCTTGGGCTTGGTTGCTGGCTGGGGCTAAACCATGAAAACAGCAGATCCAATTGGAAGAATACGTTTTTCAAACACAGAAGAAACAAGAGTATTCACTTTTGACATAATTAGAGTTTTCCTGTTGCAGCCAAAGGTCTTTCAAACACCTCAAAGTACTCCATAACCTGGAGGCAGGAGATAGAGCTGGGGCTTCAAAGACCAAATCATATGCCCCTGCCAGGCTTGATTCAGGGACACGCAACCAGTCACATCTAACCCTACTTCTGTCTTTAACCATCTTTAACCATCCCAGTTTCTCCAGTGGTAGGCACAACCCCAGACTCTGAAGAAACATTAGGTCATAATACAGGTCTGGGGGTGGAATCATTAATGGTAAAGAGTTTTGGTATCTGAAGAGACAGAAATTCCTGTCCAGTCTATACTCTTCAGCCACAGGAAGATGTCACATGCAGCACTGACCACCCCAGCGGAGGTGACTTGTTTTTCAGCTCACTCTGAATGGACCAGAGCAAACAGGTAACATTCAGACACACAACTGCAGAAGAAACCCACATCAGCTTTGACATTCATCAAAGTAATGAGTTATGAGAGTTAAAGGTTCAGAGAAAGACATTTCCTGGAACTATCCTCCCTTAATCATTGATCAAAAACAGCAGTTTATCAGAAAGCTGGTAATCACAAACTTTGGCTACCCACAGATAGCAAGAACATTTTTTCTTTCCCTACTTATCTCAAATGCTACTTTTTCTTTTCCCCTTTAGCCCTACCCCCACCCACACAAACACACACAAATTTTGCATTCTTTTCTGTACTGTTCTTTCTGCTAGGAAACATTTGATTACATCTTCTTTCATATTCAGAGTTTCTTAAAATTCTGCTTGGATTTTTTTGACTCTTTATTCTTGAAGTTGCCATTTCTGTGAATCATTAATTCAGAGATGTAGGAACAATTTTACTTGATAGACTGCGTATTATGTTACCTCTCACTTTCCTCTGTTATCTTACATGTTGTCAAACCAGACTTCAAATTATGTCACAGCTACTCCTTCTGAATGGTTAATTTTTCACTGAGAGTTAGACAGATGGGCAATTATTTTAAGGCTTGAATACCTGCCAACAATTGTAGTGGCATAAAGATGATCTCCAAAGCCCACACAATCTCAGAGAACACCAAAAACCAGAAGATAACTCTGAATGTAAACTATACCAATTTTTATGGATGTCAAAGTTTAAAGAAAAATTTTCCACACCATTAAAACACCCGTCATTCACTACAAGCATGTACTTCTGTATACATGAACATGCAAAATTGCACATTTTAAATCTCAAAGAATAGCTAGAGAGAACCAAATCAACCAATGGAATAACAATGTTCTATTTACTTGTGTATTATAAAACAAGCACACTACTCAGGGGAGAAGTGGGGTAACCATCCTTTAAGCTTCATGTATTTATCTATAAAAATTAATAAAGTATAAATACCAGTCTTGAAAAAGAAATGTTACCTAGAGAAGTGGGAAGTGGGTCACCTTCCATATCTTCTAGCCTGACAACAGAATGGCCAGTGACTAATAAATCCTCTTGTAACTGTTATTTATCCACTGAAACTGGGACAAGGAATATGGAGACCCTCAAACAAGCTGGAAAACCATCCCTCCATTGTTGGCTGTCTCCTACTTCTGGCATACACTGATTCTGCATCCTGACACTGCTACTGCTACTGCTGCAATGCTGTCCCACTTACAGAATAGCCCAGGGCACAACTGAGATCAAAAGAAATCACCAAACTTACTTCACCATTCACAATAACAGTCCACAGAAAAGAGTTTATCTAAGTATACAAAGTCATAGGCATGCAGCCAAGTCTAGCACTCACCTAAAACACCTGCTGCCTTCCCGTCTCTCCTCCCAAAAGCCCTCCAAAGTTTTTATCAGTTTTCCAAAACTCTGAAACAAACCACCAGAGGCTCTGAAAAATGTACATTGAAAATTATGATTTCTTGTTTTCAACAGGATGAAAACAAACAGTGATAATAAGGATGAAACGACAGCCATCTAAAGCAGACTTAGAACAGAAAGCATTGCCATGAAGCAGTCCAAGCTTCAAGGTGCATGGGGAGAAATTTTGATATCCTGAAAAATCATTTACTGAGAGACACGAATATCTGGTTCCAAATCTATAAATAATTAAAGAAGTTAATAGCTAAATACACAAGCCAATCTTGTCTGAAAAGAAAATTCAGAAATTGTTGCAAGCACTTCTTCAATGACATTGACTTTCTCAGGCGTAGTACAGACTTCTCTCAACAGTGAACCATAGAACATCTGATGTTTCATAAGCAAACTCAGAGAAGGCTGGGTGCAGAACCACAAATTTCTAGGAGAGTTCTCATTTTACCAGGACTTTGTTCAGTACTTTAGTAGACAATACTAGCAAGTGACATCTCCATACAATATATACCGTTAGAATAAAAGGGAAAGAGAGTTCAGGCAAACTGTAAGAAAAAGCCCTGCTGTTATTTGAGTATTTCCCTGGATTTATAATAATTTTGTTTCATGGGAGGTTTTTCACATACCATTCTTTTTCTTTTTCTCCATTTCTTTTCTACAAATTTAGAGAATAGTCATGTTTGTAGAATGTCTGTTACAGAATTTTGAGAAAATCCTGGCATTGCTTTCAGGTGCATGAAATTGCATGTTCCTACATGAACACATGACCAGGCCTTGAGAATGACAGAGACCCCTCTTGGCATGAGTGTCCTACTAACAAATTAGTCCATGAGTAAATAAGGATTGAGAAAGTGAACACACCAGAAGACATTAGTCATTTATGGTTAGCAAGGGCAACAATACACTCCAGTGCTAAGTTTAAAAATTTAATTTCAATTAATTAATTATGCTGTTGAAACAGAGCTGACTTCATAAACCACACAAAGTTCTGATTCCAGAGCATGCAATAATTAAAGATACAGTCAGCAGCTGCTGCAGAGGTTTTCTATTTTCAAGAGGAGTGAAGTTAACCTCTGGGGTTCCACAAGCATTAAAAACAAGAAGCAGCCTTCTAGACTGTGGCAATTTGGCCAAAACAGTTTTACTAAGGCAGCTTATCTATTTACCATCACATGGAATACCAAATGCATGTTCAGCTCTTCATAGAAGAAGGACTGACTGTTCCTCTAGTTCATGGCTACTTCACCCAAAACAGTCCCAGATCTGAGTGGAGGTATTAATGGTGGTAATCCCTCAGCCAAGGGGAGAGAAGACTGCACACTTCACAGAACCATGAGCTCAGCTTCACACAGCAGATAACAAAATAAGCAGTAGTTAGCATAGAGACAGGGGCATGAGAAAAAGCAATGTACTACAGGGGAAAACAGGCACATGATGAACTGAAAAACTTCCTTAGGAATTAGTGTGAACTCTTCTACTGCTCTCATTCAAATCAGTGCTCTCTGAGCAGAACACCTACAGGACTGGGCTGGCCTTGCAACTAGGTGACTGCTAATTACTACCTGGACTGAGAAAGATGCTCCACTGTTTTAACACATGAAAGAGAACTGGGTCGACAACCTCTGTATAATTAGTTTCCTAACAAAAGAAAGGATTTCAGATGTAGGATGCCTGAGGAGGAGGGAAAGAGGAGATCCCCATATTTATAAATACATTTTTGTTCATTCACTTCTCTCTGGTGACCTCCCCTTTGTTTTCATGCCCTGTAAGGGACAAGTTACCATTAATGGCATAAAGCATATTATTCATTAGCACTGTTTTTCTTATGTAAACCTACCCTATGTTGTTGACTTTTACATTTCTGCCAGAGAGATTCACTATATTTAAATACATATATAAATTGTCATTACAGTGTTCCTTTAAAATAAAATGGCTACTACAGCTGACCAAAAAACTCTCATTTAAACAATTTTCAATGATAGTATGTCTTTGTAGGCAGTGTTTATGCTAAGTATTATTAACTAATTTAAAATAACATCAGGAGTGTTTTTTCTTAAATCAAAATATTTTATTTCACAGCAACATCTATTGTAACATATTTTACTTCATTCACTCATGAGTGTTCCCCATATTCATTCATACCATGACTGACAGTAGATTTCCACTGATAGCCCAGAATGGCAGGATACCACAATCACTTGGTTTAGTATTACAATTGAATATTTAGGCTGTACAAAAACATCAAGGATGTCATTAACTACTAATATTGTCATGCTGCTAATAATCCAAAAATTGAGTAAAAGTCAAAATTAATTTGGTGTAGAAGAAAAAATATTATTTTCCTAAGTTAGATCTTACATATTATTTTATCTCCATTTTACAGTAGGTTTTGGAAATACTTAAGTTTTGTAAACATGAGCTCAATGGAAAGTGCTTTCTCCCTCTCCTCTTGTTATGCTGCTTCAGCTTCCTTTATTCACCAGAGTCAAAGCCTCCATGTCTCCATCTGGACATTTCACCATCTCACATAGGTCTATCTACCCCAAAATACAAGTCCCACAGCAGCTGTTCTCTCTCTCTCTCAAGACAAGGACCTAAATTAGAGAATTATCATCTGCTTCCATGGTACAAAAGCACAAGACAAATGTGGAAGTAACTCCAGTACCTCCTTCTTGGGATTCTACAACACAACAGCAAAACTATTCCACCACATAGTTTCAGTGACTAATAGCATGCAGCCATGAAAGCCCTCTTGGACAGCTCACTGGAGAGGGAAGCTATGATAATATTTTATAGGAATTTTTTTATAAGCATCTCTGGTCTACTGGACATTTTGGTGTTCCAAACTCATCAGTAATCACAAGAAAGACACATCTAACTTACTTTTTAGTGTTTGGGGGTTTTTACCCCAAACACAAGGCTAGAATATGAGGATTGCATCCATTAAGGTTTAACGGTGAAAATGGCAACACCATGTATTCCATATTTGTAAAAGTTAGTGAAATACAAGGCAAAAGAACTGAGAAAATTCTTGGCAGGGGTGAGAGAGTAGGCTCTTTACACAGAGGTCCTTCACATTCTTTAAAATATAATCTTAGCCATGAAGACAAACAGAGCCCATAAATAATACACATATTCCACATCACCATCTTCCCCACTTACTCACATGAAGGCTAAAGTTTCTTATGCAGTTCTGATCCAGAGTCAGCCCAACATAACATTGATGTTGATGGTGCTACTCTGATTACATTTTTATTACATAAATTAAGGGTGCAAATTTTGCCTTAAAGAAGTATTAGATATGATGTTGTTTCTGTAACACCTATGGTTTCTTTGTGGCGTGTTTTTTTCCCCCTTTTTATCTCCTTAAAAGCACAGCCATCTTTCCTTCTCATAGGGTAGAATCTGGAAAGGTTTCCTTTTTATAGAGATTGAACTGTGTCCTATAAATATTGCTTCTACTACATCTACATGATCTAAGATAATGACTGTAATAGAAAAGACAATGAAAAATAATGAATGAGCTCATTTGAAATACAGGAGGCTTTGTCTTACTGGTAATAGCCAGAGCATACCATAAAATAAAATAATCTCTTAAAAATGCCAGTCCACCAAAGTAGTCAATAAACATAATGATAAGAACTTGCTAATCAATAGTGATAAGTCAGTGTAACTTAGCTGACAGATGCTTCTTCAACAACAGTTTTTCTAATACTTAACTCACTGGCATAAACATATCAGGCCAATGCTTTAATAAGAAAGCACTTCATTATATAACAGGCCAACAGGGTTAAGACAGAACCATACCACCCGCTTACCAATCACCTCAATCCATTCTACATTTTGCAGAAGAAGTCCTCCCCAGGGGCACTGCTGACTACCAAAGTCTTATTTTAACATGAGAGAGAACGATATAAAGAGAATCAACATTCCTTGTCCAAAGCAACCGAACACTGCAGCACTCTGACATGCTTTCAGAGAATGTAGGAAAACAGAAACACCTGAGTAACCACAGCTTTGATGTCTCTAATAACAAGGCGAAGAATAAATAGGGAAAACTTATTTCCTAGACATTTGTTTCAAGGGAAGTGAACTGAAATGACACACATTGCTGTTGACCATTTTTTCAAGCATATTCATATAGCTTCACAGCAGAAACCTCATCTGTGTGTCGGCAAACTTAAGCAATAAAAAAACTTTTCTAGTTATAACAGGTTGCAAGACTAAGTTTTACCTTTGACAAACATAGTTGTTCCTTACTCCTATCCCTTTCCACATGATGCTGTAGGGGGTCCCAGCCCCATCATTGTGGCCAGGCCACCTGTCTCTTTGGGCCCACCTTGGTTTCTCCTGTTCTCTCCACTCAGGCACACGCTCTTTGACCACCAGGGTGCTCTCTGGCCTACTCATCCCTCTCTATATCCCTGAAATTTTGCTTCCCAGTTTGCCAAGAATATCCAATTTGCCTTTCCTGCCTAAAGCAACAGCACAAAATAAGCACATGAAGCCCTTTCAAATAAAATAAAGTCCCTTAAAGTACACCTGCCTGTGGAAAAGTTGAAAGAGCAAATCGCATTAGTGAGGGTATCAGTTGCCTGAAGCAGGATTACTTAACAAAACTGAGCGCCATGTGAGATGCACTGTGCATCTTAAACTGCCCCAGAGACCAGCAGACATGACATGGACACAGGACCTGACAGAAGCCAGCACCTGCAGGTCAGGTGGGACACTCAAGACTCTCTCAAGTGAACATGGAGGTTTAAGCTCACAGAGCAGCATATGGCCCCTAAGGTGTTACTCAAAGTTTTCAAATGCTGCAGTAAGAAGAAATTAAGAACCTCTGACGTAAAAAAAAGTCTCTGAATAAGGCTGTCATCCCTCACCTCCTACACACAGGAGGGCACTGTTAGAAATGAATCTTAATGTCAATGAGCCTCTGTACCCTGTGTCTGGCTGCTCTGGTCACAGGAATTCAGATTTGTTTGATATTTTAATGGCTTTAACAATGTAGCAACACTTCAGATACTGACTCCATTGTGTAATCTTAACAGAACTCATGAACCATGGAAATATGACCACTAACACCACCAGAAGTTATTTTTTTCTATTTCATAAAATCCAAATTTTATTGCCAAACCCCCATAGATGTCTCCCAAAATTAGACACTGAGGAACAGAAATCATGACGTGATATTATCTGGACTCTCAATCCCTGCGTGTACGTGTACATTGGTGAAGTAGAGGGAGAGAAAGGAATTCTTCAGATGCATTATAAATTACACTTGAGTAACAAGGCAAGGATTAAAGTAAATTCTGCCAAAACTTAAACAGATAACATGTAAAATATTCTAGTGGTATTGTCTTCCACATTTTAATACTCCCTCAGTTAAAGGAGCCGATGACTCCTTTATCTCACAGTTGACAACTGAAGGTGCTTCATGAATGACAATTTTGAGAAAAAAACATGAATTATATCTGAGACACAGTATGCCCCAAATCCAAAAAAATATCAGCTGACTTTTCACTGCTGGTAACTATATATTTTTAAGAGAGTACTAAAATCAGTTCCAATAATTCCTTATTATAAGGGGGAAAACAAAATCAATCAAGAAGTGTTTATCCTTCTGCTTTGTTGTGGGGGTGGGGGGGAATATTACACAGTGGTGTTGACTGGCTTGTAGTCAATTCAACATAACTTTACTATGGCAACAGTTGCATCACTTCATATCATGCAGTCTCAGACGAAAAAATTAAACCAGCACCTCCTCTTTTTATTCCTGTACTTTGATCTTCTTGGAGGTGGACTTAAAAAGTGCTGCTTCCCAAATTTCCATGTCATTGAGCCTGTGTTTATAAGATTTCTAACTGATTGAGCAGATTTTTCCAATTTACAATTAATGGCAAAAAGCAATTTGCTCTGAAAGCTTCTTTGTGCTACACGGTACATCCAGTACTTTGGGGGTTAATGCATGAAATGGATCACTGGATTGAAAATAGAAATCACTGTTAAAAAAACGTGGTATCAGGAGAATTAGGCACAACATAATATTGTAACCACTGAGAATTCTCAACAGTAAAATAAAGCCCTATACTCCCAGCATTTTCATTAGTTTTCCAGTAGTGCTGGACGCAGTGTGAATTACAATGAGGAAGAAAGCAGTGGTTGCTCTCTTTAAAGAATATGCACTGTATAGGGGGAAGTCATTTCTTCAGATCATACTGTGCTGGTTATTGGTTTGTATATGCTGGTATGCATTTTAGCACTTAGAAATTATATTTCTCTCCATTGCAGGGCATTCTGCATATGCCCTGATAAACAATACATGTTTAGAAGCTCTCAAAATTAATCTCATTGTAAGGTAAATATTTGTTTAAAAGTATAAATAGTGATATAAATCTGTAGAAAAGAGCATTCTGCACCAAATTTTTCATTGAGAGGATGCTTTTTCAATCTGGACAGGATGTGCTCTGTTTTCGTTAAAACTGCAGAAGATAACATGAAGATTACTAAAAGCAAAAATTGGACAAAAAATGAGGTCAATAGAAGCTTCTACTACAAAATGTTGTTTTATTAGTAGTTAGCATCAGAAGAAAAAAAAGGAAAAAAGGGGGAAAGAGGGGGGAAAAAGGAAAAAAAGGAAAAAACCTAACCAAAACAAACAACAAAAAAAAACCACCCCAGGAATAAAATCATTTTGGGGAAATAGAGCATGCATTCGATGTGGTTTAATCCTGGCCCACTCGAAACAAGTACATATTAAAATACCACAAATAATCCTGCAAAAGAGACAAATACACTTATGTGTACAGAACTACTAATTTCTCTGAAACCACTATTTACATAGCTCTTTAAGAATTAAGTATATGATCTGTATTTGAAGGAAGATTTGAGCTGATTTGGCCCTAGCTTAAACCTTCCAAATACGTATTTGGGGAAATTCTAAGTATGGGGTGGAAAAAAAATGCTCTCTGGTTGTTTGCTGAGCACAGATCTGTGTTTTCAGCTGCATGATATTATCTAGAAGACCAAGCTCAGATCAACCTGCACAACCACTGGAAAACTGGAGCTTCTTATTCTTAAGAACCCAACCAGCCCACACAAAATTTTACAGAGCCTGCAATATGCTCTATATGACAATATGCTCCTCCACTGGGAGGACTCTGGTGTGAATTCAGTGACGTGCCACAGGAAGAAGTTTGTGGCAAGTAACTCTAGCCAAAGCCTAACTTCATTCAAGTCCCTACATCGCAGAAAGCCTGAAAAGTGATGAAAATCAATTGCTTAACTCCTGAACAATTACCCATCCTACATGATATGGACATTTCACATCTTTACACACAGCAAAATTCAATGTAACTCACAGAAACACTGAAGACTGCTAGAGAGAGCCTCTGCCCCTGCTCAGACAAGGTTGCCTACAGCAGGCTCCCCAGGACCATGCCCCATCAGATTTTGAGCATCTCCACAGATGGAGACTTTACAAAATCTTTTCCAGTATCTGATCACCCTTAGAGAGAAAAAGCTTTTTCTTTAGTCCAGATAGAACTTCGTGGGGTTTTTATTTCTGCCCATTGCCTCTTGTACCATCAATGGGCACTCCTCCACCATCCTCATTCTCTCTAATTAGGCGCTTATACACAGTGATAAAATTGCCCCTTAGCCTTCCCCTCTGCAGGCTCAACATCATCAGCTCAGTCAGCACAACATTTCTTAGATTGTTATCTTCAAGTTTTAACATTATGTCCTATGTTGTCTCATTATCCACCTTCTTTTGATGTGGCACTGCCTTTCCCTCAGGAAAAGCAAGGTGGTTTTTTATTTGCTTTTTAAGGAATGGATTAAAAAAAATTGTATTTTTTTTTCACTACTTAAAGGGAAAGTCTTGTCTTTAAACAACTATGCTAATAACAGAAGACTCTAAATCATGCAATTAACAAGTATTAAAGCTTTTTTCCTTAACAAATAATCCGATATTGTTCTCTTGAGGATTCTTTCTTCTTTTTATCCCCCAAATGCAAACAGCAAGCTGTTTACAAAGCCATTAAGATTAAATATTTACTGAAGAAAAGTAAATAAATTTCAACAAGTAATAATCAGATTTAGTGCTGTTTTCTGTTTTAGAGGACATATCTTAAATATCAAAATTTTGTTGGACTTCAGTGGCAATGAAGGGTTGGGAATGCAATGTGTTGGGCATCTGCTGTATTTTCAGAGGGATAACCAAAGTCACACAGCCCCTTTTAACAAGGGACAAGCAAGGATGGGTGAGGCAGGGAATGGACACCATATGATCTATCATGTGTTACCTGATACCATTTGCTCCCCTTATAGGATAGCAAAGGAGAAGAACACTGGTTAAATCAATGGTGGCTTTACATCATTTATGATAACAAAAATTATCACATCACCAATAAAGATTCCCTACATCATGAAATAAAGATCTGATGCAGCACCATCACTGGGTTTACTGCAGCAGATCTTTATTTCATGAGAAGATTAATATGAATGAATCAATTGCTCCAATGCAGATTGTCTGGGCTGCACAAGAAGGACATGACCCATCTGTGAGGTTTGTCATACCTCCCAGACTGGAAAACCCAAAGCACTCCCTGGTCAGCTGACAGTACAAAGCCTGGGGCCTTGGCTCACAGGGATTCACCGGCATCTCTGCTGCTGAAGGCAGTCCACAGCAGTCCCAGCCTTTTCCTGCATGCGGCACTTCCAAACCAACCTATCACTCTTGAGGAAGCTCAGGCAATTATCATGACTGTGAGACCATCTTCTTGCCAAAGTCAGTGACGGCTTTAAAGCACTCCTGAATAAGGTGACAGCAACAGGGAGAGACTGAAAACCTTTGTTTTCCTAACACATCTGGATAAAATCAACCAAACTACAACAAAATAAGGATAGAGGAGGTAGCCACCGCTGACGTGCTAATGAAAATTCTCTTTGAGAACAGATGGACAACAAACAAAAGAAAGCTATCCTGAAGAACTGGCAATCCACTGTATTTTAACTTCAGTTGCTCTGCACTTCTCAGAAAAACAATTTTAAAACCTTACCTTAGAATTTTCTGCATGGAAGTAAGGCAGTGTCTTAGTACCAAAGAACTCCAGGAAACGGTCTAAGAAAGCATCACTTTTCCCCTGAAACACCTGAAATCTGCAGGGTAGAAACACAACAGTGTCACAACTGTCATGTTTCAAATGCATGTTTACAAGTTTCAGGGGATGAGGGGAAGGATGAAGGGGCAGCAGAGACAACTTGTGATGAATTGACTGCAATCCTCTACCTGTCACCTGTGCTGTTGCAGGGTGAGGGGATAGGTAGAGAACATTAAGAGTGAAGTTGAGCCTGGGAAGAAGGAAAGGGTGGGGGTAAGATGCTTTTAAGAATTGGTTGTATTTTTAATTACTCCCCTCTGATTTAATTGATTATAAACTAATTTCCCCAAGTGGTGTCTCTTTTGCCAGTTACAGTAATCACTGAGTGATCCTCCCTGTCCTTACCTCAACCCACGAGCCTTTTGTTATATTTTCTTTCCCCTGACAGCTGAGGAGAGGAGTGACAGACCAACTTTGGTGGGCACCTGCTGTCCAGCTGAGCCCAACATCACAGTAACACAGGAACCAGTTGTGCAGTGTGTCCATAACAGCAACACCTCCACACACCAAGGCAGTCCACAACATTATTTGTGATCATTAATAATCAGGAGCCACAATCTATATTTTTGTCCCACCTGAAAGTCCAATCAAACCACCATTTGCAAATCAAACTCAAGCCTACTCTTAAGTAGTAATAAACCTATGAACTGACTTTTTAGTGTTACCACTGCCTATTACAGAAAAAAGTAATAAGCAAAAAAAAAAATACATTGCATCTAGTGAACCACTCAATTTGTTGGTTCTGTCAATTACAAAAGATGCATCATTCTTTTACTGCATTTAACACAGATAATGTCTCATTTCCAATTAAAAAAACATTGCCTAGGACTTCAGGTGTTTTTCAACAAATATTAGAAATAAAAAAGTGCATATTAAGGTAATCTGTTAAGAGTACTTATGCTTTTTCCAGGTGTTTAGTGTGATTGGAGTACTACGTATTTGCATAACTTTTGGATTTTCTAGACATTAAAAGGGAAGAAAACAGAAAGAGAAGCCTGTGATTTATCAAGTGGTTTTTCAAGAAGGAAGAGCAATTTTCCTTTACAAGCCATCTGTACAGTTCACTATGTAAATCATTTTCTGTTCAAGATAACAAGATCATATTTTACTTGTGGGTTTAACATACACAGCAAAGTCCCTCCTCTATTATGTTTCACCACCAGAGGACTCATTAAGAATTACCAATTAATAGCTACACTAGCAGGCACAATAATGAAAGGACATGTACACCTTAAAAGTTTGTTTTCTTTCCTCTATTTTTAGCCATTTTCAGGGAGGAGTGGACAACATATTTGTATGCAGTTTATGAATGTTTCCACCACAAGGTTTCTCGTAAAGACGAATTGTGATCACCTTCCAATGGCACCTCACAAAATCTCCTGAGTCTTTATTTATTTATATGGCATCCATCACTGCGAGGTCTAGGAGCACAAACAGATTAAATACACTCCCTGTGTGCACCAAGGCTGCTGTCATTGACATTGCCCAAGAAAGAAACTCTAGACTGTAATTTTTTTTTTATCCCCTCAAACCCGAGCACAGCAGGGAGAGTGTGAACTGAAATTTCTTTCCTGAGTCTAAACCACGCTTTTTACTGAGCATCCATCATAAACCAACTGATGGATGCTTAAGCTGTGGAGAACACAGCAAAGCTTCAAACCTTTAATTTTCTTAACACTTTGATATGCAGTGCTGGAAAGACAGAAAACCCCCAAAAAGTGCTTGGAAAGGAAAATTTTAGCTAAAAACAATTTACTGTTTGTAAACTGCAAATATATAGTTGGTTTGTTTTTTTCCCCAAATATAAAAATCTGCTTTCTCCTGTAATTTCCTTGGCATGGATGCCCTCTACCAAAGCACTTGTAATTGGTGCATTTCATTTTAATGGTCTGAGGCTCAACAGTGCAGCTTCAATGCTGCCAACCCAGCATCACTGTAACACAAACAGAGCAGCCCAGGAGATCATGAATCCATGGAGAAAAAAAAGAAGAAAAGATGACTTTCCATAGAATGCTTCTGCACAGAGTATAAATTAGCATGTTGATAAAGCACTCAGGTCAGAGTTTCCTCTCCATCACATTTTTCTGTTACAGGGAAATTCAAGGATATGTTGTTCCAGGTATGATAAAATGTCTTCTGTGGGCATTTAGTTTTCACAGATAAACACTAAAAAACTTATCCCTTTCAATAACCTGGCAAGAAATGGCCTAATAATTAGGTAGCATGATTTATGTTTAACAGCCTGTGGGATTTAGGGCTTCCACCTTCTCTAAAACTGTCACACCTGTGCCCTTTTAGCATTACATACCAGCCTAGTGTCCTCATTAGAGTCCAGAGATTAATATTAATGAGACAGATTCTCACTGGAGGCACCCTAACTTACATGACTTCAATTTAAATGTTTGAGTGCAACTTATTGTGAGAGTTTACCTTTATTACTATCATTTTTTAAGAGCTTTCAGGATCTTTCTCATCTTAAATAATGTCAGAAATAATTCAACCTTGATTAAAGCCAGGAAAACAGTAATCAGAATTTATATTAAAACAAGATTTCTGAGACTGTAATCCTTTTCCCTTTGACAACAGATGAGTTGGTTTTGACTCAGGTAGACAAGCCTTGAGCAAGGAAATTATTTGCAAATACAGGGATTGAGGAAGCATACTACTTATGATTATCAGAATTCCTAATCCAGCCAGCCTTGTAAAAAGATTGTGATTACACAGTAAAAAAAATATTTTTCCTGTTATCTACAGCAAAAAGATGGAATCTATCTTTGCAGAATGGGTTTTCTGACTGTCTCATAAGGAAGGAATTATGATGCAATTCAAGATTTAAAATTTCAGTCACCTTTCAGGGTTCCTTCAGGAACTCAATATAATACAGGAAAATTTGCTTTGTTGAGAAGAAAAATCCACTGTGGAATAGCAGTGGATTAATGATATATGTACAGTAATGCTTCAATTGCTGAATCCAAACAGGCAGATCAAACACACAGGGACATTTGGGTACTGCCTCTCTAGCAAAACTAAGGTGTTCTTTTTTGAGGGCTAGGGTGGGTTTTTAGTTACAGGATATGCAAAAGTAGGCTTGCACAATCCTCTCAGATCTTCTCCAACTTACTGTCAAATTTTCCAGTCTATTCTAGTTTTATTTGACAACAGAAGAGTGGCCTGGAAGAGATCACATTTTAGGAAGTTACAGGAAAATTAGAGGCTGGGTAAAACAAGGGGAATATAAAAATTGTCCCTCTGAGGCAACATCAGCACACTGGTTCAGTGCTCTAGCTGGACACAGGGCATGCTGCCTCTAAGGTGATCTGGAAGACACAATGCAAAAAACGAAACAAAAAGCAGTTTAGGACCTAAACTTCAAAAAAAAAATTTTTTTTTAAACTTTTAAGCCTTTTCTGCAGATGAAAGCTGAGCTTCTAGACAACATAGCAAAATTTATGGGACAGCTTAATCCTGCAGCTGTGCACTGACACCTCTGAAATACAGCGGCGCACTGTCCTACTGAAAGTTGTTCTGAACTCCATTATTCCCAAAGCCAATATATCACAGGGCGATGCCAGCCTAAAACAGTTATTTCCCAGATCCTTCACATGCTCTAACATTTAGAAAAAATTAAATAAAATTAAAAAAAAAATCCCAAGCTCACCCAAACAAAAAACCCCTAAGAACCACAAAACAAAACAAAAAACCTAACAAACAAACAAAAAAAAACCAACCTAAAAAAACCCCACAAACAAGAAAAACTCAAAAAATTGCCTAAGGTTCTGAGAAGGCTTCTTGTTCTATGTAAACAGAAAGTTCACCAAATTGGCTCCGTAACATAAGACTCCTAGATTTGGGGAAGACCTCAGCTAAAAATCATTTGCATTTTTTATTTACTCTCTTATAACAACCCAAACTCAATTATTTTGTCCTGCATAGGTTTCTATGCTATGAAAAAAAGTAGAATATGTCAAATATATTTAAAAGCCTACAGCAATTTTGCAAAGAGCTTCATTATTGGCCAAAGGTGACAGGATACAGCAGCCCTGCTCTGACTCCAGGTTATTGCATTACCAATGTAGCTACACTGGATTGTTTTGCATTATGCCCCAGTGGAACCACAATGAAAAATTAGCTGTTCCACATTACAAATTATCTTGTTTTCAGCTACAGCAGGTAATGGCATTTCAAGGTGCACTTACAGCATATGAAAGGAGGGAGGAAAAAAATTAGGCGCTTAGCCTGTATGCTTCACAATCTCATTCTTTCTCTGGATTCTATTACAGCATTTGTAAATAATTCAGATTTGCTCTCTTACTTTGCAAAATAATAAAACTACTTAAGATCTAAGAAGCAATTGAATTTTAAGGTTTTGTTTACTACATATTTTACAGCATGCACCAGAGAGGCTCACAGACAGAAGAGCAGACAGGGCAGGCTTCCCGTGGGGGATACATGAAAGTGCCAAGGAACAGCAGAGCAGAGCTGCCTGCAGCAAGGGGATTTGAAGGAGAGCCTTCCAAGGAGCTACATACAGCTGCAGGAGACTCTGCCTTCCTGGGAGACACCCAGGTCCAAGGGTTGAAAGCCCCATGCTCTCTGTCTGCCTCAATCCCATGGACAGCAACCTGTAGCTGTCAACAAAGGCTAAATAAACTAAATCCCTTTAAGCTTCTTCCCTCATAAACATTTTTTTTATATCACTTTTATTATGACTGCTATTAAGAGCATCTTTCTGTCTGCTTTGCTTCAGACCATTTGAGTTTGGAATCCTTTTCTGGGGAAGAGACCAAAAAGGGAGTAACAAATCCCAGTGCATCCCTTCCTATGAATTCATCACACTCCTCGGTCTTGCAAGGCAAACCAAGGCAAAATCTTCCCAAAACTGGTGTACTTTTAGCCCATATTCATTGTGCTGAACATTCATATTCCAGCCTTAATCCTTCATTACCTGTAACCCTTTTCTTCGTGAATATTCTTAGACAGGATTTATGTGTACACTTTTAAGTACTATTTCTGGTTCCATAAAAAAGTACAAAATTAACTATAATAATCATAGCATCATTGATACTTTTGTTTATTAATGACTTCTGTCTGTTTGACATTCAGTCCTCACTTATCTCAGAACATACAGCAGCCTAGAAGTATTTGGCGTCCAAGACACTATAAAAGACACTGTAAAAGAGATTTGCAAAGTTTTTCTCTACTAGAAAAAAAACCCAAAAATTGTTCTCAGACACTCCTATTTTAGGATAGGCAGAGAATGGATTGAGAATACTCCTGAGGAAAAAGACTGAGAACGTTGGTTGACAAGAAGCTTAACATGGCAATGTGCAATTGCAGCCCAGAAAAGCCAAACATGTCTCGGGCTGCATCCAAAGCAGAGTGGGCAGCAGGGCAAGGAAGGGGATTCTGCCCCTCTGCTCTGGTGAGACCCCACCTGGGGTCCTGCCTCCACCTCTGGGGCTCCCAACACAAGAAGGACATGGATCTGTTGGTGTGAGTACAGAGGAGGGACACCAAGATGTCAGAGGGCTGAAGCATCTCTCCTATGAAGACAGGCTGAGAGAGTTGGGGTTGTTCAGCCTGGAGAAGAGAAGGTTCCAAGGAGACCTTATAGCACCTTCCAGTACCTAAAGGGAGGGGCCCACAGAAAGCTGGAGAGAGACTTCTTGCATGGGCAGGTAGTGACAGAACAAGGAGTAATGGCTTTACAGAGAAAGAGGGCTGGTTTAGATTAGATAGGAAGAAATTCTTCACTGTGAGAAATGTGAGACAGTGGAACAGGTTTCCCAGACAGTGGAACAGATTTCCCTGTTGTGGATGCCCCATCCCATGAAGTGTTCAAGGCCAGGTTGGATGGGACTTTGAGCAACCTGGTCCTGTTGACCCTGACCATAGCAGGGGATTGGAAACTAGATGATCTTTAAGGTCCCTTCCACTCTCATTTAAAATTTGATTGTAGTGCCTCTGAAACTTGAGGGATAAAAACACAGTATACAAGCATAAATGAATGGTTTAGTCTTTCCATTAGCATGTGGCATGCATTTGCATAATTAGGGAGACTAATCCTAAATTCACAGTCTTATTTTGTCTAAGCAACTCTCAGCTATATTTCTTCAAACAAAGCAAAAACCAAACATAGACACACAGACAAAAAGCCGCACAAAACAAACAAACCCCCAAAAACCAACCAAACAAAAAAAACCACAAAAAACCACAAAACACAAAAACCAACAAAAGCAATATGGTTTTGGTACTCCAGTAAGAAAACTATAAAGTGAATCCTCCACTCAGGTTTGATACACCCAAATTCCCACAACATCCTTTCTTTAAAGATAAGGGGCAGATGGCTATCCTTTTCTCTTGCCCATGTCTCATATACCATGACTAAGTGCTAGATTTGTCCAAATTCACTAGATCCAGGCACTGTTGAAGGCTTTTCTCTCTCCACCTTTATACCCAGAAGGCACAAGGGCTAAAGGAGCACAGCACCAACACAGCTCAGCTCACATAGGAGCAGCGTATCGAAACACAGCTCCTTCTAAAAGCATGGTGCAGTTCTGTGGGATGGGATAACAAGGATAACAAGGACAGCCAGCATTATGGGATGAGCTTTGACAGGACATGAATGACAGAAAATATGAGAGAAACAAAATGTAGAAGCAGAAATGAATTATTAAAATCCCAAACATAGAATTAGAGGGACAAAAAATTATCAGAAGCCCGAAAACAGAGCATGAGAAAGGAAAGAACACACAGCCTTCAATATTTTAATGTTGCATTTGCATGTGAAAAGGAAATGGGACATCACCAAATACGAGACATAAAGATGTAGAGCAAAAGAACAAGGGAGGAGAGGGAAAAGCAAAGCAGTGAGAAAAACCCAAAAGCAACAGATTATAATGGTCACAGGCAGCAAGGCTTAGAAATTCCCTCATTTAAAGGAAATACTGAGGCACCAAAACATCTTTGCTTTGTGTGCTGAAAGCAGTTTGGCAGTAACATAATTTAAACCTACCAGTTCATAAAAATATGGTACAGTACAAGAACCTTTCTGAAATTGTGTTTGATTCTTAAAGAGGGGTATGTGTTAATAGAAGCGGGCTTGGATAAGTCTCACAAACGTTTGCGGCATGTCTGGTAGAATTGAAAATAAGATTCAGCAGTTTCCTTCCTGAAACCAGAGAATAAAAACCTTTTTGTCCCAGATTTCTAAAACCCTGTAGCAGCTCCCTGGTCTTGCAGAGCTCCAACTGGCACCTGGAAGCCAGGAAATAAGAGTTTCTGTAAGCATGGACCTAGCACCCCTACAAACAACAACTCAACTAGAAAAGCTAAAGAAACCCAGGAGCTGACTTCTGCACTCAGAGGAACTGGCAGGGATGGCAGCGTGGCAAGCCTCCTGTGGCACTAGCAAGTAGCAGCAGCTGATGTTTGTGCTCCAACACCTTGGACACTACACTTCTGATTAGAAGAAAGTTGTCACTGTTAAAACCAAAATATATTTATTTCTTCCTAAAATCTCCATACTGGGTATCCACGTTCAGAGTTGTAGAAAAGTAGTTCTCTGTAACTACCTTAGAACATTTTTTTCTTTCTAAATTTTCCTTTCCTCCACTGCTGTTTCTTGCAGAAAGAAGTATTTGCTTAATATAGAAAATATAAATCAGTCTTTTCATCCCAAGATTCTGGCAGTTGGGTAGGAATGAAGGCACCCTATGTCTGAAACAGGAAAAGAATCTGAAGGACTGGCCAGCTTTAAATCAGGTAAAGGAACCCAGGGTGGGCTGCAGTTTTGCTCTGGCATTTCACACTTAGCAGACAGCACATTTATGTGCAGAGAATGAACTTTCTTAATGTGGCTTGGCTGGTTCATCCTGCCCCTGACTCTGCTGTGGATGGGGCTAGGGGTTAATACTGCACTAGGACAGTGCAGCATTTAACACTATTTCTGCCACACTGAGACAAATACTTTTAGAATACCTTCTAGCCATTAAACAGATCATAAAGCAGCATGCTTTACAGCTTCTGGCTTAGGGTTACTGTGCACATTTCAATAATAAGTTATGCTAAATGCAAAAGCCAAATTTATAAATCAAATTCTTAGCAGTGTAAACTAATAGAAGAAATTATAACTATTAAAAGCTCAGGGAATTGCAATTGCTGGAAAACCAGACTTATGTTTACAATTATTATATTTTAAATATATGTATATGGTATTTAAGAACCACAGACTCTGACTGGAAGTAAGGCTATAAGGAGACAAACAGAATAAAAAATATTTATAGCATTTAAAAAGTCATTGTAATCTAACCTAAATTCAACAAAAACTTACTTTCTCACAGAAAAAATTTTATTGCATAAGACCCATTGGAAATTAAATTGAAGATATTCAGGTATTTTATATTTTCCTAGATTTTCTATTTATTATTTTCTGCAACTGACTCCAAAATTCCTTGTTTTGTAATTTCCAGTTATAATTGTCACAGAGCAACTGCACTAGCACCATTTTTTGTTCTTGGTATTTACCCTTCATTTCAATGGCATTCTAAAGTGAATTTTTTCAAGGATTCTTTGAATTGTTTTTTCTTTAAATAAACAATCCACATAAATAAAGCATCTTCTCCTAAACTTGAAATTTAAATAAAGCTAGGAGCTTTTAACAGGCAAGGAAGTACTCAGGCTCCTTTTTTTGACTCATCCATTCCTGTAAGTTTAAATCACATTAAACATAGCTATATTATTTAGCACTGATGTTTGTCTGAAACCATCAATTAACATTAATCTTGTTCAGCTACTCTACAGTGGATCAATCCCTCATTTCAGTTTAACTTTATAAAGGAGAAGAGTTCACGCGTGCGACAGAATTACATAAGATTGTATCTCTTTGCTATAAATATAGTGAGGGCTAGAAACACAACCCACAACAGCTGATGAATGTCTCTTGATGTTAAGCTTTCTTCCCTCCTGACTTATATTGCCCAGCCATAAGTAAGGATGATGTTAACAGAGCTTTATTGAAACATACAGGAACTCACAAATGCACAGCAACTGTTGCAGCATAACACTATCTGAATGGAAACATCAGCCCAGTAATAAAAGAGGAAAGAAAATAATTGCTGAAATGTTTGCTATGGCAGCCTCACTCAGGATTACAGATCAGGCTGCTCAGCAGGACTGCAGTCTCACCACTCTGAGAGAGCCTGGGCTTCCTGGTGTGACCTTACAACAGACCCAGCTTTCAGCACTGTGGTGAGCACAGTTATCCTATGACGCTCTTTTATCTTTTCCAGTTTATCCAGGATGATGGCATGACATTTGGTGTTAATGTGTAAATGAGATTTTCTATTATACAAGCAGAATATCTCTTTAAGCAAGTTCTTCAACTACTAAACACCAAAGGTTTCTACATAAAGACTTGTATTTGTTTATGAACAACTGTCCCTGAATCTGCACAATTGTACAGCAGTCCAGAAGGAAAAAAATCTTTCCTAAAACAAATAGAAGTGAATAACAAAATCATCTACATAGAATACTGGTATGGTTACATTGTCTTTTACAAGCAAAGAGGTCCCTCATCAATCAACTCAAGATGACACTCTTCTATCATGGTGTTCATGTCCACGTCACTACATTTTTTACTATACAAAATATAAAGCTTTTCAGACCACAGAATAGTTAGAGTTGAAAGAAACCTCTGGAGATCATCCAGTCCAGCCTCCCCGCCAAGGCAGGGTTACCTAGAGCAGGTTACACATGTCCAGGCAAGTTCTGAATGTCTCCAGACAGGGAGATTTCACAACACCACTGGGCAGCCTGCTCCAGTGCTCTGCCATGCTCACAAAGTTATTCTTCATGCTGAGGTGAAACTTCTGATCCAGTTTATGGCCATTGTTCCTTGTCCTCTCATTGAGCACCACCAACAAGAGATGTTATAAAATGCTGCGCTCAGTCCTTGAGTAGGATCCATACAACACTGCAGTAGCAATCAAATCTCAGGGCTGACTAAAATTTCAAACGTCATTCTTACACATTAGCAATGCTACTTTGGCAACAGCCTAGAACTAATAACCAGGGACAGAGATCTTGTTACAATACAGCAAAGAATAAACAGGACTCTAACAGCACAAGGTACTCTGCCATAAAACATGAAATATCTCATCTTGATTGTCTCTCTCACTCACACTCTTGTGCTTGCTCTAAACAACAGCAGTCTCATAAGAATTTCTCACCTCCTCTAAACCCTATAAGCCTACGTCCAAATTTCCTGGTGGGAGATAGAAGATCTTAACAGAGTGCTACAAGTGCATGAAATGATGAACATTGAATGGAAAGAAGAAAATTAAATATTGTTTCTGACTTAAGTGCTTGTGTTTCATGTAGAGACACAATGCCATTGACCTGGTGATCAATGGATTTTTGCTGCTGTTGCAGAGTGACAGAGAACCTCACTGAGCCGCAATGTCGGGAGTCTCTGCTTCTCAAGATTATCTTTCCAGGTCTAAGGCTTCTCAACACCCTCTGAAGCTAAATGTGACCCCCATGTCTCCTCCACATATCTTCTATTCTGAATATGCATCTAAAAGCAGAGAAATTACTATGTGCAAGAACACTTGAAAGAACTCAGCAGAGCAAGTCAGAAGTCAACGCCCAACCAGAAAAAGAAGAAGGGTTTAAAAACTTGGATGGAGCCTTTACTTCTCTCTAAATCAGTCCTTCACAGCTCCTACTGATACCAGGTGCAATTTACCATCTCTAAGGTGGCTGTGAGCCCCCAGCCACAGCGCTCCAGGCCAGCAGCCCCATGGTGCTCCTAAAGCCATTCTTGGGGGACCTCTTTCCCAAATGAGCCACATCATACAGTGACATTAATAACAAATAAATTAATTAATAGATAAAAAAATAAGGTGATGTGACACATTATACCTCTAATCCAAATGTTCCTTTCATACCTGAAAGCAATTTTTCCCCTTCATTTCAAAGCCAAACTGTAATCCTACCTGAACCAAAATACCAAATCCATGTTCCTTCAACTTGTTTCCTACTCTGAATAAGTAGCAGCAGCCAGAAAGAGTATCACACACAAGAACACACAAATGGAGTTGAAACCCCAATATACACTTAAAAGCTGCTGTAAGGGGATTTATTAAGAACTACTACAAGCACTGCAGAAGTACCAAAGCCAAGTTGGCCTCTGCAGGCAGAGTTGACCCCATGCTTTTGGAAGTGTGCAGCTCAACACCAAACCTGCAGACCTTTTAGTCAGCTAATGCGGTTTCTTGGAACAGCTATTCTCTTAAGTCTAATCAAATACCCCCATAGAGGGAGTTGATATATGTGGGGATTGCTTATCTTTTAGCTGTCAGTCACACCGGTTAAGTCTCCCAGAAACTGCTGTATGTTTCACAGCAGACTGCGTGTTGTGCACGTGACTGGGATGCAGCCTGAACTTCAGGCTCTGTCCACTACAACAACAACTGGCTTTAGAGCATCTAGCTTTGCACAAATGCCACACTGTAGCTATGGGAAATCTATCACCACCCAGGGAATATGAAAGTAAGCAACATTGATCCGTAGTCAACTTAGTGCTCAACTCTTGCATGAGCGACATCCATCAGGAAGCTCTTATCGACAACAATGGAGACAGTCACCATGCCCAAAACCACCTTAGAATTTGCCCTAGAGATCTCACAGCAACATGATTTTCTGGGGTTTGCCAGATACTAGAGCTCAGCAGAGTATTTTATGCCATTCTGAGATACTCATAACTTTGATAATCCTGGTACTGCATATTCAGGCCGCTATTACAGCAAAATATATCAGAAATTACAAGATATCTAATTTATTGCTAACTATAATTTACTAGTCACTGTGGCTTTTAACAATGCATTTTGTTTAGGTGTAAAAAGCATTGTTTATCACTATGCTCTATCATAAACTAGCTCCTTTTCCAACCAAAGGTATGAACAGAAGAAAAAAGGAGCAGACAATTTTGTGTTGGCAAAACCATCATACCACTGATGTACAATTAGCAGCACATTGGAATATGAATGATCTGTGGCATCAAATGAAAATTTGTCAAATACATCAAAGTGACAAATTCATTTTTAACACCAGAAAACTGAAAAATTAAATTAATGGTGAAAAATATGAAACCAGGTTTTCAAACCAGTTTCAGAGGGTACCTATGAAACTAAAACTTGCAGTTTCAAAATCTAAACTATACAAAATGGTAGAAATAAGAAAAAAAAATAAAAAAGAGAGCAGAATTAATATATAGAGAGATTAATATGTTGAGTCTATATAGTTCTCTTAGAAGAAATGACACCTCACGTATCTACCAGACATCTTCAAAAAAATCAGTTAACCCATGGACTGGATGACTATAATTTAGCTTTCAGCCTACCTGAATTTCCAATAAAGGATTTCATAAAACTCTTCTGCAAAATCTCTCCCTCCAAGCACCCAAGACTTCATCAAGTAAGAGGAAAAACCCTATTTCAAATTATTAGGTAGTTAAAAGATAGAAAATTACTGTAAAAATGGCTGCTTTTCAGAATTGGGAAAGGTCCTGTGGAGTCTCACATGCATCTGTGCTTAAGACTACACTGTGCAAATGGAGATGAGCTCATGAAGTCTAACGACAATGTAAAATTACTCAGAATAATTAAATCCTAACACTGATCACAAAGGCTTATGAAAGTTCTACAATAAGCAACTGAAAACTAAACTAGCAGATGACATTCAACTTTGATAAACACACAGCAACACATTTATAAAAAAAATAACCTCAACAACACAAACACCATACAGAGTGCTTTGGAGTCCAAATCCTGACACCCTTCAGAACAGAGATTTTTGTATCTTTGTTTAAATTTCTCTTAAAATTTCATCAGTTGAAACCAAGCAGCAGTGAAAATGGCAAATTAATTGGTAGGTGCTATAAGAAATAGAACAGAGAAAACCAGAAAAATGTCAATGTGACAACTTCACAGAGCCTCCAGTTCTCTAGCACAGCATGCAGCTGTGGCCACCTGATTTCAAAGGGAATGTAATAGAACTGGAAGCATTTCAGAGAAAAGCAGTGCTGTGCATGGAAGTTATGCAGCTATGTCTCTATCGAGAGAAGCTCAACAGACTCACATTGGAAAAGCTAAGATATGAGAAAAAAATTTACATGGAATGGAGATCATGAACAAATACTCTTTTTCTCACATATGAAAATGACGAAGGAGAATAGAAATAGGCCTGTCATTCTCACTTCAGTGTGACACTAGTGACAGGATTCAGGGAAACAGCATGAAGCTGAGCTAGGAGAGCTTTAGGTTGGATATCAGGAAAAGTGATATTTTTTATCCACAGGCTGGTTGGGCACTGAAACAGGCTCCCCAGAGAAGTGGTCACAGCACCAAGCACAACAAGAAGCATTTGGACAATGCACTCAAGGACATGATGTCTTTGGGGTGCCCTGTGCAGGGTGAGGAGTTTGACTCAATGGTCCTTGTGGGTCCTGTCCAACTCAACATATTCTATTCTACTCTATATTGACAACAACAGAATTTTGACAATAAATTAAAAGCCAGATGAAGTATAATCACATTACAGACTGTATTTCTGTAGAAAACAAAAATGGAAACAAAATTTTTAAGTGGAAAAACATAAATTTAGATCTCAAGCAAATCCAGATTCAACTCTTCTTGGAAAGACTTAAACTACAGCATACTGCATCTTGGAGAGCTACCTCAGAAGGAAGGCAATTTTCTATTTGTACTTAGGCACTTATTTCTGGTCACTATCAGACAAATGAGAGGGCTAGGTTTATTTTGGCTTGACCTAGCACAGCTGTTGTTTTGTTCAGATTGCCCCATCCTTGTCCCAGTGAAACCCACCCTGCTGACATCCTACTTCAGGGCAGAGAAAGAGAGAGCTTATCAGCTTTCTTGTCTTGACCTCTGCTCTTTCATCTCACCAGTGGCTTCCAAAAGGGCACAGGAAAATCCCGGTGTAA
The DNA here is from genome assembly GCA_013401135.1 of Cettia cetti. Classification (NCBI taxonomy): domain Eukaryota; kingdom Metazoa; phylum Chordata; class Aves; order Passeriformes; family Sylviidae; genus Cettia; species Cettia cetti. The sequence goes on along the minus strand of VZUI01037716.1, from coordinate 28,212 downwards.
ATCACAGAGGTGAACTCTGAGGAAGACAAATCCCCACACTATCCTCTGACCTGTTTCATGTATCTCTTAAGCTGCTACTCTCAGTTTACTTTATAATACAACTGCCATCACTACTAGAATTAACTACCACCTTTGCTGACACTTGCAGACAGGACCCACAATTAATGGCAATCTCCATGAACAAGTTCAGAAAACTGTGCTCATCTCGCTCCAAACATCAAGAGCTCAGAGACACAAGTAAGCTGGATGTTGAAGGATTGATTGTCACCTCATTTTCGTGTATCAGTGAGGTTTAAGAATTTTCAAATAGTCAAATCATTGGATACCAACTCTTCTTTGAAAAAGGTAAAGTAGCTGTAAAAAAGCAGGATATTGAGAATTAGCCCAGTCCCACCATTATCAATAACACACATAGATTGCATTTCTACTGCAGAGGTGGCACACAAAACAAAGTAAAAAAAAAAAAGTAAAAGAAAGGCTACAAAATAAAAACAAGAAGAAACTCCACATATGTGTCTGCATTTTCTATAATTAATGTGTGAGGAAAGTAGGTGCTTCACGATGCCATCTAGTGAAGAACAAGTAAGGGGCAACGTGACAGAAGCAGATGTGAGAGCAGAAAAGCTCTTTGCAATATCTCATGGCAGGCTGTCTAGCATGCATGCCCAAGCTCTTAGCCTCTTGTTTCTAACTAAGCTTACCTCCTTGCCACTCTGGACCATGCTGTCATTCTCCTGGTTACACAAATGTGTAGTCCAAGCATAATCACCTTTTAAGGTATCCTTCAGATTACATTTACAAATTATCACTTATACTGACACAACTTTTCAAAAACTTTAGTCCCACATAAAGAACAGAAACCAATTTTTTTTTAAGTAATTGTGTACTTTTATAGTACTCATGTAAGATTTACATAATAACTTACAAAAACTCTGCAGGGCATGGTGGTATCAAGGGAAGCCCAGCACTTGTATCACCCTCTAGAAGGTGGCTGTCTTTCCATATCACAGCATGATGTACTGTAGTCAGTAGGATGGCAAAGAAAAAACAGGAGGGTAACCAGGGCATCAGGGAAAGCAGCAGGACTAACAAAAGGCTTAGGATGTTGTTCTCTTTAATATTATCAGTAAAAACTTCAGTGGAAACTACATCATTGATTACAACTGGAGTATAACTGCTATATTTGCTGATCTTTAGAAAGGGTCTAAAGTGATGTACCGATGAAGCTTCAATCAGTCACATGAAAAAGCCATTATGTGATAACTACCCTGAAATAGGTAGCACACAGTCAACAATATTATATTAAAAATAAGCAAAAGAGATAAACAATATAATTTAAAAATACTAAATCAATTTGACACTTAAATCAATTATTTTTTCAATATTGAAAATCATTGCTCTCTTTGGAGCAAATGGGTAATATTTTCATCTTCAGTGTATCTTAGCATTAATGTTCTAATTTATAAGTGATTCTAAAATGCATGGACTAAAGAAGTATCTCAAATAAAATAAATGTTTTAAAACACATTCTGCTACTAATCCATCATTTCATCTTGATATAGCAAATAAATCTGCTTACAGAAAGAGTTTCTATTTTCTCCCATCAAAGCTATATAATCTTCAAACAAAGACATTCACTAAATTGAGGAAGGTCATCAATCTGCATTTTAATAAATGTCATCAATCTAAGAAGCTATGAAAACTAAAAAAAAAAAAAACAAAACAAGAAACATTCATAATACTGAGGAGAAACAATAGTTAAAAAGTGAGTTAATAACATATGAGTTGACCTTTGGAAATATAAGTAAATGATCCCTTTTCCTCTACACAGGTTATATACCAGTTTTCTTCTCTGGAAATTGCAGCAGAGATTAAATCTATAGAAGAACCTAATTTATGACACAAACAACAGCAATATTTTTTTTTGCAATTCTCACTTAAAAGGAAACTTACTGGATCTGGATATATGCATCCAATCTAAAACGTTAATGGGGCACTGGACATTTATAGCATTGAGCAGTGCTTTGAATCACTGCAAATATACCTAAATATATCTGTGCATTTTTGCTTATCTACTTTTTCCTTGGAAGTAAACTGATCTATGATTCGAAACAGTATTTTTTGGGTTCCCTAAATGGTAGAAAAAGGAGGTGAAATATGCAAATGAAACTGTAACATGGCAATTAATGCCACTCAGAAAATTCAGAAAAATATTCCACTTTCAGACAGTTTTGCTAGGAGGTCCTTTTCTTAGTCTGTCTTTTTTCAACTACCATAAATATCAGCAATGAAGCAGAATCTTTTTCTGCTTTTTCACAGTTCTTCTTTCCCTGCAGCTTATTCTTCATCTAAATTCACAACTGTAGATTGGGGTATCACTGTTAATTGCTTCAGAGACCATGAAATGTCAAAAAGTAGGTGATTTTGAATTGATGCAGGAAATTAAGCATGGGAAACAGCAATTCCTCAAGTCCACATTCATTAACTGACATTGTTTAAAGTAATTCTCCTGTTTTCTAAGCTATAAAAATTATTATGCAACACAGTAATTATATCTGGGGAATTATAGTCAAGAGACTAAATTTTTTCCATTTTATTTTCCTACTTCAAACTTTGTAATTGAGAAGGAGGAAGGTGGCAGCTTTATATCTTTCATATTTTTTAGCCCCGACACACCTTTCACCACTGAAACTAGCCAACAGATTTGGTGCAGCGAATTCTGTTGGTTTTTCAATTTTGATTTGATTGGGTGTAGAAAGAGGCACACCAGTACCTTTTAAGCTCACACCACATATGCTTTATATTTCCCTTTATTAGTAATCTAGAATGGGAAAAAAGTGGAAATGGATAAAATAAAAATGGCAGTAATACTTGAAGATAAAAGTTATTACAGTGTGCAGGACTAGAGAATACAATAAGGGACTTCAGAGCATACTAAATGAACTACTAAAGCAAAAGCAAAATATAATCTATGTTGATGAATGCAAAATAAGTGAGAAAAATGACCATCCAAATTATCAACTCAAGAAATTCAGCAACACAGAGAGAAATGGTAGAGAAAAAAAAATCAAATCAGCTCATCAGCAGTTGTAGCTAAAGAACAAAGATTAATAAGGAATAGTATGGCAATGCATACTTTGCCTTTCATAAAATATGAAGGATATCAATGAATTACTGAATTAAAGAGGAGAGTAAAAATCATATTAAATCATATGTATGAAAAACAAATTGTGACTCTTATCTTTGGAAAGAAAACCTAAAAGCACCAGTTGTGAACTGTTCATAATGTAAGAATTAAAAAATTGAAGAGAACACTCAAAAGACAGTCCATTTAAAATGGATAAATCAAATAGTCCTCCTAAGTCATGTGTTTAAAACTCACTTCAACCAAAAAGGTAAGTGAAAAAATCTTAACATATTTCATATGTTAAGAGTATCCATTCATATCCAGCCTTCAGGAATGGATACTCTGGCATTCGTCAGTAATACCATTACAATCTCAAATTAATTTCTAGGAGACAAGGTTCCTCAAATCAATTGCTTATGAAAATAAATCCAAATATCTGCCTATTAAACACTTATCTATTCTTCTAACACTATGGCTACAGTGTTAGAAGGTGTAGCCATACACTACAGTGTATGGCTACACCTTTGAAATTTGGTGACTGCTGTAGATGGTTGCCATATCTAAATTAATTGGCTCTTGCTATGATTCAGGCACCTGTTTCCATGCTTCCTGCAGGACCTCCAACAGCTTAGAGGTAGAAAGCAAATGAAGAGATACCAAAAAAATCCAATTTCTTACCTTATGCAGAAATTTTGAATAGTTTCTTCAAAATGCCTTCATAAATTTCAGACCACCTAGATATTTCATCTGTTTCATTCTTTCAAAGCACAGACACCTTCCAAAATGTTTATTAGTGATGGCATTACAAAGATAAGTGATCAGAGAAGAAGTTGAAAGGGCACCAGTTCATTCTGCACATCCTCACTACTGTACAGTTTAGGAGCAGGAGCTCATTAGCAGCATCTTACCTTGAAGTGCTGCAGTATGTTTATGGACAGCTACCGTGGAGCAGTTAACAACACCTACTTTGTTCATGTGTCGAAATCCTTACACTCTCCCAGCTCGAAACAACTCACAGAGGTTTGGCATTCATTGTTGGCTGAGTTCTTAACTTTTCCTTCCTTTGTAAGATGAAACTCAATTTGATATTTCAGCTTCAAACACATCATGAGAAAATGAAGATAGTTTCATTAGTTGACATACCTCACCAGTGAACTAAACTTCAATAGAAGAGTTGAATCCAGGCTACTGTACACCATCAGCATTCAAATGCACAAGTTTGAAATTAGTATTAAAATTATTTGTTAAGCTGAAGGAAAAATAACTCCATCTAAATAAAAGCAGTACAATGTAGTTCATGCTGATTTAGATCATGTCAACCTTAAACAAGTCCAGATGTATTCAAGTAAGATTTTTCACTAGTTTACCTAAATCAATTTTTAGCTAAATTGAACAAATTCTGTGTTCTTTTTTTAATAAAATTACTAAAGAAGGAAAAGCTGGCACCTTCAGGTTTTTCAGAATGACAATGATGATCTTAATGTAACAGTTCTGAAAGAATTCAAAAGGAAAAGAAGTTCAATATTCTCTAGTGCTTATACTTGGAAAACCTATGAACATGCATAAAGCTGAGAGAGATAAGAATGAACTAAAAAGCCTTCAGTTTATTGGATCAATAAAGTTTTAGTCTGTTTTCTTTTAACCAGCATACAGGTCATTCTTTCTAGCAATCCCTTTGATCTGTCTCTGGTCTGCAAATGCTGATGCATAGAGACTATTAATTATTATTATTATTATTAATATTATTATTATTATTAATAATAATAATAATAATAATAGTGTATGTTATATCTATCTTAATTTTATGAGCTTGTATCACATCTCTCCTCACATATTCATATAGTTGGGTAAAGAATGGAACAAGCCAGCGGATTTCTCCTATTAATTTAATCTAATACCAGAAATAACAAATTTATATTACCAGCATAGTGAATGAATTTATATAATCAGCATATTGACACTGGCCTAAGACAGATTTGACTTTGCTTTGTTTATCTTTGTTGGAGATACGGGAAAATGTTGAAAAACATAAGGTCATCCAAATTACTGCTAGCAAGAAAACTGTGCTCTATTGATTTTTCTCCTGAATACCTCCTCTAATGCAATTTAGAATATTCCTCCAGCACAAAGAAATGTCATCCTTTCCCATCATGTCTATACTTTTTTACCATTGCATGTTTTGCATACACAGAAAGACTGACAACACTTTGTTCTTGCCTTAGAAATAAAACTACTATATAACTAATTGTTTAACAACATTAAGGGCCAAGCAAGAAACTAAAGCCAAGAAGAACACATCACATGTACAGCTTCATATTAATTCTTTCTTCTTACCAGTTCAGCAGGGAGGGAAATAAATATATTTTTCAGAGGACAAAAAAGCTATTCAAAGCACAGATTTCTATAAAGGTTTTTTCTTTCAATAAGGACTTTACCCTAAAGGTTGCATAGTGTGTCAACAACTCTTCTGTAGCTGGTGCACAAGATAGTTTTGGATACTATCACTTCTGCCTCACTTCAAACTACAATTCTGAATTATATGGGCTGGCTTGCAGAATGCCTAGATAGTAAATTTTATTTCATTTTAAAAAGGCCAAATTTAAATCACTAGTTTAGACATCTTAAACTGGAGAGGAAAGCCAAGTCTAATAATTATACTTCTATATATTTTACTAAGATTGTTAAGGAGCATCAGAAGTCACAATAAAAGACCGTACTACAGACAATACAGATAGACAGATATGGTTCTGCAGAGCAAGGGACAAACCATAGTTGCTTAAACCATTAGGGCCAAAAATATCCTAAATATAGTATAGAAAATGTATACTGATTGTCTTCAGCCATTAGACAAACTTCCTGAGAACATATTTTTGCCTACCTTTGGGTTGATCTTAGTGAAAACACAAGCTTCTCTGGCTCACAGAATAAGATGAGTTGGAAGGGACCCACAAAGATCATCAAGTCCAACTCCTGGCCCTGCTCAGGACCTCCCCAAGAGACACATGATGTTTCTGTCCCTCCTCTTTCTTGACTCAAATTACAGCTGAAAACCTCAGGACCTCACTGGATTCCTGGCTCCTCTTGAGACCATACCTGCTCTGAAATGTAGGATGAACTGCTCAATGGAAGTTATGTCAATAGAGTTAGTCAAGATTACTTCTGAATGCTGAAGGTCCATGTATGTTGCTTTTTTTTAGAGAAGATGAATTCAAAAGTCAGGATGCTTTCTTAACAAAACCTGCCAATCACAGAGCAGAACAACTGCTGAAATCCTATCTGGAACCCACTGTTTTTAAGCATACCTCTTCACTGTTTCTAGATGCTTTCCTATCCAATGTGTCTTCTTACCTTTCTGTTGTCCTCCCCTTGAGCAGGGATTGCTGAAGTTTATTTCATGAGAGAAGATATGGACATAATTGAATGTTAATATTCAACATCATTGCTCTACCCACATGTACAGGGTTGTTTCTCACATATTTTGTCCTATTCATGTATGAAAGATGATTTGACAACAATGAGCATCGAGACTGAAAATACCTTCATCATTCTGGCCTACTAGTTTTCCTTTAGTCCATTTCATTTTATGTTTTCATCAGCATATAGCTCCCTCACATTTTTGAGGGAAACTCACATTCCATAATTTCAACAAGAAATTATTTAAAGACAATTCTCTATATACTAAGAATTTTACCTACATTTGTTCAATGCTTTCTCAGGTCCCTATTAAGATGAATTTCCTGGCTTCTGGCCAAAATATAACTGATAAAGATTGATAAACAAAACTTTATTAGCCACATAATTCACACATTGTTATTGCTGCCTTGTAGGTCTGCTCCTTTTACACAAGCACAGACCAGCTTCTGCCTCAATCACTGGAAGATACTGAAATCAGTCACATGAAATAAGCATCTTTCAGTTGCAAAGGTGTCAGGGTGTGTAATAGTTGTTGGGGACATGGGGCTTTTGTGGTTTTAACATTGCGTAATAGTGTATTCTGTTTTCTTGTGCTACATGTCTTTTACCCATCAGTATAAATTTGGGGACACTATCACTATCCTAGGTACCTTCACACAGAAATATTTCCTTGAAAAGGTTTGCACTGAAACACCAGACTCCAGAGAATTCCCCTGACCATCAGAGTCGTTCACAGGTGCCACAGGTGCTTCTCAGACCACCTCCTTTATTGGAGTTGACTGCAAAACAAACAGGAGAAATTCCCACATACCACCTCTCATCCTGTGGGGCATTTATGCACTGGGGGCTTACATATATTTTAAAGCAATATTTCCACTTATAGACATAGCAGTTTCCTGTTCTTTGTTACTGTATTTCATTAGCCTCAAAGTATGCAATTATCAAGTGATTGCATCTGAAAACCTGATGATCATAGCAAATTACTTCCATTGAGCCATTTTCCACATGTTGCAGGAACCACACTGTAAGCCTGCTACACGTTCTGCAAGGATAAAAGCTCTGTAATAGAGTACTGATTGGGGCATTAAGGTTTTGTACTAATTGACAAAACATTGATGGTAATAGCAGGGTTTGGAGCAGGAAGTGAAGAATCTTCACAGTTTTGGTACTCTTTCCCACTTCCTCTCTGTAGAAAACATAGCAGTCCTCCTCTAACACCCTAGCAAACAATACTGGGAGATCCAGGTCCATTACGGGTCCATGAGTAGAAGTACAAGAGACATTCGTTCAAATCTTGTTGCTGGAACTTTTCAAATCAAAGACATACAAGCTCAAGACTCTCACAACATTCTCTAAGTGAAGAGAATCTAAATATCCTTCATGGGAAGAAGCCCTTATTCAAAGGAAGGCTAGCAGTCAAGAAAAGAAAGGTTTTGTCCTTTGTGGATGACAAAATGGAGAGCCACAAATTGTTCTTAGCAAGCAGTCCTGTTTCTAAGACTTAAGCAAAGATGAAGACACAGGATGTGAGGACAGACCTTGAAAGGCTGGTGCCCAGTACATTTGAGTGCAAGGGCATAACTGGGGGAGGAAGTGATAAAACACTGTGGAAGAGAAGTCAGCTCAATTTTTTTGTGTTCAAGGTTTCAACTGACTAGAAAGAATAATGACTTAAAACCTGTGTCCAAGACTCATAGATTCATCTCAGGGGCATCAGATTGGTAAGAAAAGTATTCTTTTGTTGTCTGTCTGCAGGGAAAAAACCACAGGTGGTAACACAGACAGGTAAACACATGGAATCACATAAAAGAGGCAAAGAACTTTGAATTGTGGCAGCTCAAAAGAGACAACAGAGAAAGACAGCTCCCAGCTGCTTTTGGACTAAGATTTATCACCACACTACTCTCTAATTGAGGAAGGAAAATGGCACTCAACACTCGTAACATTCTGTAAGACTTAGCAATCTTGCAAACAGCAATTTTTCACAAATTGGCCAAAGCTAACTTGGTAATGGAAAGCCAGCCAACAGGTGCATAATTGATAGTATAGGTTTTAAAAAGGAATATAGTTTGTTCCCAAATGTTCAAAAAGAATTTACTCCTTGCTGTATCCAACTTCACACAAGATCACTTAAAAGAATATTATATTCTAGTGGGAAAATGTTTCTTTTTTAAGTATTTAAAAGTCCAGTGATTAAAACTGTATTCTAACTCATGACCTCTCTCCAGACAAAATATGGCCAAGTCACTAAGACCTTTGAGAAATGAAAACATGAACAGGAGTATCTAAGGTTTGTATCTGAAGTCTCAAAGTTTGGGGAATCTCGAACCAGCTTTAAATACCAAAGTCAAAATTATCACAGAAAATATCTGAGAAATTATGACAAATAAAAAGAGAAGAGAGGTCCTTGCCCTGAATTTCCATGTAATCTAATTAGAGATATTTTAGTAATCCATAAATTCATACCTACTTCAGTTAAATAATACGCAGAATGTGCTAGGGTGGAATTGGAAGAACAGAAAACAGCAGGAGGAGGATGCAGTTTTCACAGAAAAGGAGATTAAAAATAAATCAAGATGAATTTAAAACTGTTATATTTGCTGCTGCTGCTACAAACAGCCATAAAATTTTCCAATAACATGATGTTATTCCAGTCTCTCAATCTTGAAATATGTTATTTCAGTTTTGACTGGGCAACAAGTTTGAATAAAACCCCCAATTTTGGAATGTTCTCAATGTTATGTTTTCTCTTATATTTTATACTTTAAAAACAGCTTCTTGTAACTCTAGCCTCAGGCACCTCATTATGTTGCATCAATTATATCATTGTATCAAATATATGATATAATGATATCATTAAATCAAAAATACAATTAGTATTTGACTTAATTTGATCTCTACTTTTGAAAAGTGATCAAATACAAACTGAGAATTTCTACATGTATAGACTATTGAACTAACAAGAAAGTTAAATTTTAGAAAAGATATATGCTGTCATTTACTCATTCCTGGAATGCAAGAATCTAAAAATGGATGCACCCAGGTAGTTCTTCTATAAATTCAACACAAATCAAAGTGGCAAAGACTGCAAACAGAAGACAAAGCCAGATAACTGCAGAAAAAAGCAATTGCACAAAAAAGGACAAAATACTGAAAATATTGTGGGAAATCAGCAAAACTCCAGAAAAGGTTATTAATTCATTGACTTTTTAAAAAGGACTCAAATCCAGTAGGAATAGCAAAAATTGTTTTAGTCACTCTCTTCCAAGTTATATACACAGTTTGTTTGTAGTCTGATTATACAAACTTCACATTTGTTCTAGCTCCTCAAGTGTACAGTACTGCCATTTCAATTTCCACTGGTGCTAAACTGACCCCTGCTGGCATGATTTGTAGTTGTTGAAAACACCTGGGTCTTTTAAAAGATTTCTAAAGATGAAACCCGTTTTTTAATGGTGCCCAAAAGTGTGCTAATACATTTCCTTTTACAAATATTTGTAACACAAGGAACTAAAAAAATTAGTTTCTGAAATAACCCAGAAAGATGCAATGAGAGTATGGGGAGGAAAGGTGAAAGCACACCTATAAGATTATGTGGCCATTCAGCAAGTCTGTGCATGAGATAACATTTTCTTCCCCACCTTAAAACCAAAAAAACTCTTCCTAAGAAAATTATGCCACAACAAAAATATTTAAAAATATTAATATAGTCACACATTTTTGAAGTTACATTAATTGAGGGTTAAGATACTTGACTTTTCTGAGGTTACTATAACGCTAACAGCAAGTGTTGAAACTGATGGTTTTTCTGGGTGACTTTTTTCTCAATTAGGTTATTTTTTCCCAGAGAATGCAAATACAAGGATGCTCTGGAGTAATAAAATCTGTTCCATCCCCCCCGCCCCTCCCCACCATTAATCCTATGACTGAATTTTCTCAGAAATACAAATTTGAAGGGAAAGTTCATCTTTTGAGCTTGGCCCAAGCTTCAGTATCTCATGCAAGTAAAACTATTCATCAGGAGAAAGGTCACGCAAAAGCTGAAAAAGCACTGTCATGTTTTCCTAGAGGTCTTGAAAGTGTTTCTGTTATATGATCTGATTGCAGTTCTCCTCCAGTCCTAATTCTGCCAACTTCCTTCATTGCTATCCCCTGTCTGCTAAATGGCAGCCTCAGGGATGGACAGAAAAGGGACTACCAGCTAATACAAGGTCACTTGTCACACGCACACATGTATGTGTATATAGGTTGGTCCTTTTTTAAAATAAATGAAAATAAATGGCATCAAATTCATTCTGTGTGCCCATAATCAACATCATCACCATGATGAAACAAACATGACAATGCTTGTGTGGTTCACGTGCGTTTTGGCATTGAAAATTCTTCACACAAACTGAATCCACAAACAGAAGTCACAAAGCCTGGTCTGCTTGGCTTTCATTCACATTTCTCTCTGCTTCAATTATCTTGTGTCTTTTACTATACTGTGGTGGCCATTTCCTTAGTGAACGTACTAAGGAGTCCCTTGCCTTCTCACCTACATATCATATTCCCTGTGGAAACCAAGCCAAAATCAAATGTGACTTGAAAATAAAGATCACAAAGAAGGAAAAAGGAAGTAAGCTACAGAAGCAAAGAGCTAGAAAGTAGTATGTTTTATTTTGGAGGGGGTTTTAGGACAAAATAATTAGAAAGTGGCTTGACAGCACAAAGCAACTGAAAACATTGAATTAACTGCATTAGGAAAATAGGGTCTAAATCCACCCTACTTTTTAGAGTACCTGTTTTTCCTGATCCTTTCAAAAAGAACTCAATCATTTTCCTCATACAATATTTCAGTCCTTTCAATTGCCGTTGTAGCATGCAAAGCTATATATGCTTAGAAAGAAAATATTTAAAACAGCAAGATGGTAGATGAAGTTTAATTTAATAAACAATACAAACTAAAATTCTCCAAAGACATTTTTGGGAAAACTAAAAACAGGAGTTTTATCCCACCAGGCTCAGAGTACAATATTCTAGACACATTTGCACACTTCTCCCCAGTAACTGATAAGCAATAAGCAAACTGTTGTTCACATGTTTGACTGTCACATACACGTGTGTGGAAAATATAATTATAAAAAACTTCAAGAATATATCTGAAATATCTGGCAAGTTTGGATTGATTATCATTTGTGAACATGCACATATTTTAGATAAAGCAAGATCAGCAGTCCTGATAAGCAACAATTGCCCAAGCATTTGTAACACTCCCAGAGAGAGCCTACAAAATATGATCACAACACTGTAAATTATTTTTTTAAAAAATCTTCATACTTTTGTTGTTATCTTTAGGTAATGACGTGGGTTTGCACATTCTGAAATACTACCTGGTTTTATTTAGCATTTAAAAATATTAAGACTGACATCAGAGTATTAATACTTACACAAGGAAATTATATGATTAAATTACTAGGATGATCAAAAAATCTTACCTTAAAAGAGGATTTTTAAACTGTTTATTTGATATGGATTCAAATGCTGTCAAGGCTGTGTATTAGTCTACACACAGGGGGAAAAAAAAATCTGTTTTTCAGTCAGAAAAGAAACATTCTAAAAAATGACAAAATATTACTGCAGGTATGGAAATTAAGGGCTCCCTATGTCCATGGAGCATATCCCCCCCATAGTTGGCAAGGATTATGCACATCCGTTCCCTTCCTTCCTACTGAACTGAAATCAAAACAAAGCTTCAAATATAACTATTTAAAGAAAGGGAAAAACACCCAAAAATCCTAATATATTTTTCTGGCTATACATCTATTCCCATCCACCACTTTGCAAGTTGCTCCAGACAAAATTTGTCATTTCTTTGCAAAGTGTGCAGAAGTACTGAGAACATCAAGGAGGCTCAGATTTACACTCTGTTTTGATGAAGGGACACGACCTGAGAACTGCCCCTTGACTAGACTAGGCTGTCTGAAAAAAATTCTTCTAGGGATTATACAAAGAAGCACATGCCTTTCATGCATATGCTAGGGGGTTCTTCTCTGCAATATCATAATCCAAACTAATGGAGAATAGTGACAAAACCTACGACCTTTTTAAATTGTATAATATCAACTTGCTGCTGTCACTTACCAGCTGTAAATTTCTTCCGGCCATGTGTCAACCTCATTTCAACAAGGCAAATATAACATATTTCTAAGCATTCAAGTGGAATTGTATGTAGTATGCTGCAAGAAAATGAGTGAAGAACACTCTAAAATAGACTACTGCAGCTGAAGAAAAGAAAACTAAAAGCAGAGAGTGCATCATGCCAAATACACTGTAAAAAAAAAAAGTCTCCCACACCAAAACTCAATTCCAGGTTAAAATCTAGAACAAGCTAAAAATTAAGGACAGAGTAACCCAACAAGTAAGAGATAAGTCAGCAAGAATTCCAGCGTGTATTACTGATTTTTTTCAATATACTCAGCAAATAAATTTCTGCCTCAGTTTTTTCATCTGAGCAATATATGCAAAATACTGAAGGAGTCAATAATAATAACAAATTAAACAGGAACATTTTAAAGACGCAAAAAAACCTCAAATAATTCAACAGTAAAAACAGTGTAACATATTTTGCCTCTGCTTTGTCATCTTGCATCTTCTATTAATTATTCACAAATTTAAAAAAGTTAGGCCCATCCATATAAAAGGGGACTGAGCTGAATTAGATAAGCATAATAATTCTGTTTATGACAAAGAAATGCTATTTCAGCTGGTTAGCTGAGAAGGCAAGTCCTCTCCCCTATTCACTCAGTGCATCTGAGCTTAAGCACCATCCTGGAAACAATCAACCTTATTCCTCATCAGGACAAACTGTTTTGGTCTGTCCAAAGGTTAGGTTGCCCATATTCTGACTCAGAAGCCAGGGCTGCTTTAGCATCAAGTCCCAGCCTACCAGCCTCACTCAGGGAACAGCTCAGGTTCACTTCCATGCTAACAGTGCTGGTCCTAGAGCCTCCCATGTGGCTCCTGACAGCTTTACAGGAGTGCATTCAAAGCAGCCTGCAAAACACTGTACCAAAATACTCAGCCATCTCTTCAGCAAGGGTAATTTTGCTTAGGGTATCAAGGAAACTTCAGTCAAATAAGGCAATTTTAAACAAAGACAAAGTAAAGCACTCTTCACTGTACTTTTAGAAGAGCGCTACTTGCAAACTGTGTTAAACACTTTCTTAATAAACTATGCCTTTGTCTCTATTCCTGAATATATATAAAATACAGCGATCATACAGAATTGGCAAGTGAAATTCAATGTTTTGTTCTGTAAATGGCATTTACTTGTTCACAGCAGTGCTGAAAGCCTAATTTGTGAACATGCATTTAGCCAGAAAAACTAAACGTTTGGTGGCCACTAGGAGTTTAGGAGGTCCACTGCATCTGGTTCTTTTTATGATCTGGGTCCTGCTTATTTTTATGTGGACTTCAGCTCAGTTTCAGATAAAGTATTTTACTAAATTAAGATGAATAAAAAATGATTTTTCAAAAACTGCAGCAGTCTTCTTTAGAGATTATAAGAAAGGTAAGTAATTTGAGGGTTTTTGACAAGACAAATGCTGAGAAACTTGGAATACTACCACATTAAAAATATGTAACTGCTTTGCTGACAGAGTTGATAAGAGCTGTTAAAATAGCTTAGCCAGCACAAATGTCCATATGCCTGGACCACTAAGAACAACCACAATTTGCACATACAGCATGGGTAATCCATCTTATTGCAAACTGAGCAGACAAAAACATTTTTGAGAAGAAACACTATACCACGCTCTTGAAAAAAGTCAGCACAGCTATGCAACTGACAAAGGTATCTGGATTTGGGGGTTTTATGGATGCCAACAGATTGTGTTTCAGAAAGTCATTTCCACCTTTCTCAGAATTACAGCTTCTGGTGTTGATCTGGCATGATGACTGCCACTTCTCCTTTCAATACCAAAGATCAAGTCTTCAGTAGACCAAATCTAGCAAGAGAATCAGGTTTTGGGTGGGGTTCCTCTCGTTTTCTTTCTAATGGAAAAGGCTGGTCTGTGAATTCATAATTTCTGCCTGTACCAGTTTGTTTAGCTTTCCCAAGTACATCAGTTTGTTAGTCAGAGGGCTATTAGCAGGAAGAATGCAAATTTGAGGCCAGCCTTTCAAAATATTCAGTCAACTGGCACATACAAATAGCTAACACAGAATTTTAAACTGCACGTAAAGGATAAATAAGTGTTTTCTTGCAGTTCAAACCAGCATATCAGCAAGATGACTAATTTTTTTTAAAAAAAGTAGGTTTTGTTTTCTTTTGCTTTCTTTTGTTTTGCTTAATAGAAAAAGAATAGTTTGGAAATGGATAAAGGAAAAGGTTCTCAGCAACTCTAGATCTGAGGCCCTTGAAGTTATTAGCTGTTCTCAGAGGCTCATTATTCTTCTACATCAGTCATCTGTTTTAGCTGACGTTTTCAAAACAGATTGTCAGATTTAGGCTTTTCTTTTTTACAGATCAGGAGACTGGAAGGGTAGAGAAGTAAAATATTTAGGCAATAATATCTCAAAAAGTTTGGGGGCTGACAGAAATATCTTCTTTTGCCCATAAGGGAAAAGAAATCTTGGTTTTATTTTGTTGGATTACTGTAACGCTTCCACACCTTAAAGCAATAATAAAATCTGTTAGATGTTTCTAAAAATTATTTACCAGAAACGAAATTTATAAGACTTGGGACAAATATCAGAATAAAAGATTTCAGTAGCAATTTGTTAGAACTGAATCATCTTCTAGTTCTGCTCCAAATACACATTACTCTCTCAGCTCTTGTGTGCAAATAAAATGGTATTTGCCACTTTAGGAGTAACTGACTTTTCATGTCACCTTCCTTAATTTACTTACCTTGTAGTTTTTGAAAACACAGAAATATGTTGATATGTTTGTGTAAAGAAGTTACTGCAATTGTTTTAGTGGACCTATACTGATCAGGACTGTTGTTAAGATCCAAGTAACACTGAAAATGCACAAGAGATCCCATGTTTCAGTTTATATTCCTACTGCATCTCATTGCTGAAAGACAGGGAGATCCAATCAGAAAGTCTAAGTACTCTATACCAGCAAAAACATAGACCAAAGGAAACTTGATCTCGTGTTAAAAATCCCAAGCCCTGTAGATGCAAAATGTAATTCAAATTCTTCCCTGTTGCAATGGCTTTTCCAGGAATGGAAATATATGAAAGACATCCTTAGCATAACTATTGATTAAAGATACGATGCAGAAACTGTAGTAAGGCAAACTTATCTCTATTAGGTTGCCAAAATTGTTTTTACCTTCTATAAATATACTCTTCAATTTAATTGTAAAAAGAATGTTTTAAGCCTCTTTTCTTACCTGAGCGTTTTTACTGACACAGGCTTTTAGTGTTAACAATACTGATATGCTTGCTAAGAGAAATTACACAAAATATCACCAAAGAGCCCAATAAAGCAGCTGACATATATAAACCTCAGACACTGTCATTCTGAGAACACTGACAGCATTTAAATATACAGCAGCAGACCCTGGGGTCAGGACACTCACTCTACTTGTAAAATTAAAAGATTTTGACCTTGACACCAAGGTGGGATAAAGCCACTAGCTCCAGACATTTGGATTCCCTGGGCAGCAAAGATAAATCGTGAAACAATCACAAGGTGTGCCAAACAGAGGAAGGAGGAAAGGACACAAGGGATCTGAATTCATAAAGGCAGAACAACAGTGAAGCTCAAAGAAAGCACAGAGATTTAAAAAATTACTCTCCTAATTTTATTTTACAAGCAAAGTTAATTTTTGCACTCAAAGATGCACTTCTTAGCTTTAAGCTTTTCTCAGCTTTCAAATAGATTTTTTTAAAGATTTGAAATGGTATTTCTAAATGCATCAAGACATCAAGTTTTTATAACTCAAACCATGCTGAATGAACACACACTACATGGGAAGAAAACTGAGTAAGTGTTTTGGAGAAGGATGGCCTAACAAATCTACTAAGCAATCCCACCACTTCCATGTGAAAGTAGCAAGAAACATCTCTCCTATATTTACCACCTCTCTTGTTGGAGCTACATCATATATCAGCTCAGCTCTTGCCACCTTCCCAGTTGTGTCACTTCATTTAGTATCGTTTCTTATTTCCTGTCTTTTATTTTCTAATATCCTCAATCATAACACGGGTAGCTCCTCTTACTACCCATTTTTTGCACTCTCTGCTCTGCTTTTTCTTTTCTCTCCTTAGCCCACTTGCTAATTTGTGTTTCCTCTACAACAGTCACCTATATTTTAAATGGTCTCCTTTCTACCTGGGAAGCAACCTTCTCAAATACTTCTCAAATCCTTGAGTCTTTGTCTGGTTCTCTGTTACTGGTCTTCACTTCAGCGTGCTCTCCTCCTGCTTTGCTGCCTGACCTTAAAAAAAATAATTCTTTCAGCAAAACACTAAATGTACTTGAAATATTGTAGCTCATACAGTCTGTTCAAAAACCAGTCAGGGCTGCAGCAGCTCAGTAAATGTGACACCTGCGATCTACCTTTGTACAGAAATTGTTTCGCTCTGCAAAATTCTCGGTTCCATTTTATAACACAACATAGTCATTCCTTATTTTCTTCCAAACTCTTCCCTGACACAGAAATGTGTATACTAGCCTTGTGGCATGTTGAATACACAGACTCATTTCCAATTCCCAAGATATGGTGTGGGAATGAAGGCAAAGTGGGAAAAGGGAGTGAGGAAGGCCAGCGTAAGCCCACTACAGGCAGATTCCAAAAAACATATCAGAAGAGCCAAAGGCAAGTTAAAAATTAAAACAATTTACTTCTGCACTTCTTTCTTAAGTTGTTTCCTCATTTCTAATCCTGTGCCATAATACTTCATACTTGGGTTTGGCAAAATATACAGGGGAGCATACCACTGTGGATTCCTTTGAATGAGAAGAAATTAGTTATATTGGTGTAGCTAATCTGCATTTCTTCTGTGTGAAAGTAGTTGTAAAATCAGCTATCAGAAGAGGCCACGCTCCTAACCTCCTTTAGAAGCAAAGCACAGCTCCTGACTGCTTTCTCTTCCCTACACCTGAGGGAGCTCCTCCTCTTCCTGCTTCATTAGTGAAGAAAGGCGTGATTAAGTGGAATACAACCAGTAGGCATGCAGGAGCAAATGTCAACTGAGCCTACAGAGACAGAAGAAAGAGAAGCATTGTCATCACCAAGCAGCCCTTCTTTAGATACACACTTCTTGATACTTGGAAGGAAATCATTATGCTTCTTGTTCTGCTGTGTTCTATCCATCTTTCTCTTTATGACATGTTTTTTACACTGGATTATGCAAGTGCATATGTCAATTTTTGTAAATCAAATGGTCTGCTTTATCTATTCAGGCTTTGCAACCTCTTACATACACTTTCAACATTGTTCAAAATAGAAGAAGAATGAACTGATAACTACACTATAGCTTCATTTCTTATAAATTGTTACATGGTGTAAATAGCAGTAGAGGAGCCTGCAATAGCTCTGGTTACCGTAATCCATGGAGAGAGAGTGTCCATGATTTTCAATACCAGATTGTACTTGGACACAGAATAAAAGTTTTAAATACAAAAACTCAGAACAACCAGTCAGGCAATTCTGAAAAAGGGAAATGGAGAAGAGAAACACATGTTTATGTTGACCTAAGAGCCTTAGAATAATTTCTTTGAGTTAAAAGAACACATGACACAATGTGGGGGAATACAAGAGGCCACACAGTTCTAGCAGTTCAGGAACCAAGAGGAACTTTTCCCTTCCTTTAGTCCATTCACCCCATACCAGGAAATCAGGCTTAACATTTATGGCGTGCCAAAAGGCTAATGTTTCTGCAGAGTCACACTAACAAGTTAAAGATGCTGTACTAGAAAGACTCAGGAATCCAGCCTTTCTTATAGTCCTGGTAAATTACTCTGAATAGTCTTGATAACTATAAATTTGCAACTGTTAGTTGCAAGAAAATTGATGCTTTTCTGAGGAATCAGAGTGCAATGCTAGAATTTGAAAAAAAAAACCAACCTATTTTATACCATTCATTATAGCAGAGTGAAGTATGTAGATGCCATCTCTAAAAAGCTACAGACTACAAAACTTGTGCACAATCCTAATTTTGCTAATTATTTCAGTATTCCTGCATCTGAAAAATTCAGGACGTAAAATGCATTGTCCCAGGATGTATTGAAATAAGCCATCAATGTCTCAGACTGCTGGTCCAGTAACTTTATGATAGATAGATAAATTGATGTCATTCTAGCAAGACAAAGGTGACGAACATCAGCTGCATAAGAGATGGCCCTTGGCTATCAGACCAATTACAAGAAATGCTGTACCAATAACACAACAGGAGCTAAGGTGTTTCAGCCATGTGAAACAACAAATCCTCTCTTCTGGAGGAGTGCAGCCAAGGCTCATTAGCTGTTGATAAAATGAAGATTCATCAAGCAAAAGGAATCTCACTTCATCATAGGCAACTGTTTCTGTTAAAATGGAGTTAAGTGTATTATATTGTTCAGCTGGTTCTCAGAAAATGGAAGGCAGCATCATAATGCAAATATTATTTTGTTAAATTCTTAATGTATCATTTTGTTCTAAAATGCATGCTTAGTGCTTTAGCTTTTCTGGCCACTGAACAGCACCATATACAAGTACAATGGCATGTAACAGTCTACTAAGAAAAATCCTACAGGCAGAACTTATCAGAACAAGTCAGTGTGGAAAAAAGCTGGTCTTATCATTATCTTTTCTGCAAGAGGCAAAGTTTGCATTGCCTATTTTATGTTTGCCAGCAAATTGACATTTAATATTTCATTAATTCTTTCTCTATCAGATAAGTTTCTTGGCAAAAAAAAGTGATACTTTCTCATCTTTAAATGTCAAAAATACATTTATTTTTTGGCTTGCAAACACTGCAGACACATAAAATCCAACCATAGAGAGTAACACAATCTCTCTATGATTAATTATGCTTTTAATTAAATTAAAAGATTCCTCCTTACGTGACCTCCATATCAGTCCCATATGCATGTTATCTCTTCTCAGGCTTGTCTCGGAGGGCAACAGACTCCCCATTACAAAGCTAGATCATTTTGCCTTTTGTTGCATTTCCAGGAGGCTGTTTGGAAGTTGATTCTTGTCCTTATTTATGAATTATAACTTCAAGAACAGTTGTTTGTACCACAAATATTCTATGAATTTGAATTTTTACTGAAACAGTTATTGTAGAACAAAAGAAATGGATTAGGTTTTTGTCTTGTACCCTATTTTTGAAGAAAAGTAAAATCTCTTATAATTAAATTTCATGTGCCCAAAAATTATTGCATCTGAATACTAAATATTCTAGACATCTAATTTAAAATGCACAAAAACATCTGCATATGTATTTTTTGCACAAACTTTTTGAGAGGCTAAATATTCCTGGGAGGTATCAACAAGCCAAATAGGTTCATACAGGGAGGGGAAAAAAAAAAAAAAAAAAAAAAAAAAAAAAAAAAAAAAAAAGCAGGTATCCAGCAGCACTGCATACACAGCAGGTTAAAAGAAAAAAATATTGTTCATTAATTATCTTCTGCAGTTGAGGTTGAATAAAACAAACAAATCCCCAAAACTGAATTAGGTACGGTCTGATTAAAAAAGCAAAGCACATGGTGGAATATAAAAGCTGTAAGCAATGTAATGGGGTCCTTACATGTAAGCAGGTGTGTAATACAATTCTAGATAACATCCCTTTTCCTTTCTGAGCAGTCACAGCAGCAGCATTAGTTTCTTACAAGGCTGTCACAAAACATGAGGAACTGGAAATCAAGCCACTGCACAATGATGAAACAGAAGATAGATTCCTGACAAGTAGCAATCTTTCAGACCTTATCAGTGTTTGTTAAAAGAAACCAAATGGGAATAGGTCAACTCTTTCCCCCATGCTCCTTAGCACAGGCCACATTCACATTTGGTTTTGGCTTGACACAGTTTTATCACAGGTGACTGAACTGGATTGTGGGAAGTGTCATCCATCTCTCAAGAAAACCTAAAAGGCACGTCATATTAGCTCTCTAGGTCAGCAAGGCACTGACTGATGATAAATTAACCACCTGGAAGTGTACTAACAGTATTAAAGATGAGGAGTGCTCCTCTGGGCTGTCCATCACCTCCCTTCCTGAAGGGCACCCAAATCCACAGAAAATCTGCAGTTCAGCACCACCAGCAGCACCAACACATGCTTCCATGTGCAATTAGCAAAAGTTGGACAGTACAGATTCTTCCACAGATAGCAGTGAAGAGGCATGCAACATTACCATTTAATTTAATTTTCAAGATTGGGCAATTATTGGTTAAAAATAAGCTTGATACCAAGATGGGTGAAAGCCCTTACCAGTTTTTAACTAATCCAGGCAATTTCTGTTGGTAATAGGAGTGTCAGAGTAGTAGTAAGGTCAAGCAAATTAATGATGCTTTGTTAGGGTCAGAACCATCAGCCTAACCTCAGTTCCAGGCAAGGTTATGAAAGCGATTATCCTGAGTGCCATTACACTTGCAGTATAGCCAGGAGATCAAGCCCAGCCAATATGGATTTACAAATTGAAGGTCTTCTTTGACCAATCTTCATCCAACCTGATCTCCTTCTGTGAAAAAACTGACTTAATGCTTAAAAGCCTCTTTGAGCCTTGATGATTCTGATTATTGTAGAAGGCCTGGTCCAAATATCTCTACATATACTTATCAGCTGAAAAAATCTGTAGAGAAATATCTAATGAGAAGGAAAAAAAACACAAGGCAGAAAACCCTGATACATGAAACCCAGCCCTCTCTAGACAAGCCCCACCATTCAGGTAACTGCATTTCCTGTTTTGGGCACTAACAAGCCCACGTGCCCCCTTCAAGGACATCTAACAAATACTACAAACAGACCACACAGTTATAACAAAATGATGCCCTAGAGATAACGTATGGAAAACTAATAAATTTAATAGAATTGATTCAGAAAAGCAAAAGATAAAGTACATTTCTTGTACTTAAAATTTCTTAATTTTAAAATTAATTTTGAGATGGAATGTAAAATACCGCTTCCTGGAAAGAATAATTTTGGTAATATATTCAATATTACTCATTTCAAATTCTTGTTCAAGACTTTTAAGAACCTCATCCAAGCTGTCAAAGCCCAGCAGCTTCCTCTGCAATGGCTATTCCTGTCCAAAGAAGCGACTTACATTTTAATCTAATGTGGTGAACAATTGTCTAACAGAGTGGCATCTTCTCCTTACACCATTAATTACTTCTGCATTTTGACTGAAATGGGGCATAGTCCCACTGGTGTATTTTTCTAATATGCCTATCACTCTAGTGTGAAGATGCCACCTGCATACTGCAAATCAACATGACTGAACAACAAAGGCAAAACATCTCCTCCCTCCCCATCTTTGATTTGCTCCACTCTATGGGAGAGAGCATCTAATCAGGTGTTTTCCAGGAATGACAATCACTGTTCTGCAATTCTTTTACTGGAAGAGTTGATCAGTTAGACAAGAGGTTGTGATGTTCCTGGAAACAATGGAACTTCAGTCATTCTTGAGTTCAGTGCTCAAGGATTCCCCTACTTACCCTCCTGGCACAGGGAGATGTTCAGGCTAAATCCTGCCCATATTTACCATGTGTATCACACAGGCAGCAAGGAAGATAACGCTTCAAGAAACATGATTTCACCCTGCTAATCATTTTTAGTTGAGGATTACTGCCATAAATCAGATCTTTTCATGGACCAGTGCAAACTGCTGTAACAGACTCTCTTATATGAACTATTTTCAAAGCTGAGAGGAAGTCAGAAAGTTCTTGTATAAAAATTTAGTTTTCAGTTCAAAGGTCATTTCAATACTGAAGTGCCATCTGTTCATGCTGGATTGAAACTTTTTTTAATCAGTGCATATTTTAAAATTAATGTTATCATGGGAAAAACAACAAACACATGAATAACAGTTGAAAATACAAATTTTAAATGCTGAGATAATTTTTCAAAAATAATTGTAAGGTGCTGTTTTATAGAAAAATGTAGACTACTTTTAAATTGGATTGAAAAATGTTGTTGGTTTGGGATTTTTAAATTCATAAATTTAACTGTTTCTAAACTTGAGGGAAAAAAAATCAGTTTTCCATTGTGCTTGAGATGATCCCAGACTGTACTAGCAACCCATGGAAGGGACAGACATGGGTTACTCCAGCAGAACTTTAAATAAATACACATATAGAAGAATGGAAAGAAGTCATAATACTTTTTTAGCCCAGGAAAAAGTGGAAAAAGTTCACTCTGCGACTTCTTACAGCCATCTGAATATCTGATAGCAGTAACTGCAACTCAAAAGAACAAGATATAGCTTGGCAACCAGAGAAGGATGCTTTAAACATGGGGTAGAGGGGGAAAACAACATACTTCCTATTATTCATCCAAGTGATTTTCCATCCCAATGGAAAATTCTGCCAGTTTTCAAAAATGTAGCTTATCTTTGGACAAACCTCTGACTTCTGTAAGCATGATTTAACATAAAAGCTGGGAAATTATGAGTTAAACATTGTTTATGTATAAACAGTAGTCAATCCTCTTTCTCAATAAGGCTTCCAGAGCTCCCTGATGGATGGTCATCACCATAAAAATTTCATTTGATTCTGATCTATTTTGGTAAGCAATTAAAATACTTTCTTGAAAGTCATTCTGGCCTGATAATATTATGATGGTAATGTACTACTACACTAGAAGATTTCTTAGAGTGAAGAAAATCTAAAACTAGTTTCAAAAAAAGGCTACCCAGTTCAAATCTGAAGTGTTTTCCCTTTTGGTATTAAAAGAACAGCCCTTCTTTACTTTACAATATCTCAGGCTACAGCAGTTTCCCATTCCAGCTAAAAGAAGAGCAAGTAAACACACCACTTTTTAATGTAAGGGAGGTATGAAAAGAGTAGAACCAGAAAAAGTAAACATATTAAGGAATTGTTTTCTTTTTTATTTTCTTTCTTTTTTTTTAAATCTCTCACAGAGTGAGTTATCCCAATACCCTGTTATATAAACAGCAATGGTTTCTCCTAATTTACCTCTGAACACATTTCTTAACTCTTTATTTACAGATTTTCCCTCAAATCTACCTGATAAACTCAAAAACACTAAAGAAAGGGGGGAAATAAATGGCTGAAGTATAATGCATATACTTACTCTCAGTTACAGTTTGCTGTTCACCCAAGTCTTATTTCCAGGGCAAGTACCACTATTTTTAAAATTACCTCTGTTTGCTAAGACAGAAGTGACCTGGTCTCACTTCCAATATGCTCATGAAATTTCACCCAGAAGCAGCATTCAACCATAGCAGAGCCAAATTACTGAAGTTCTCATTACTTTCTAGCTGGTGCAAAGTCATGGTTGATATATGAGTCCATCATTCTCAGCATTGATTTGCAGAGCCCTCTGAATGTCTCTGAGCAGTTCAGTCCCCTTAAAATATTTTTCTCTTCTCTCTACCATACAACATAAGTCAAATTGTCAAACCTTATTTCAATTTCTTTGCTACATTTAAAATATTCAGCAGGTAAATCACTAAGTTTTAGTTATGCATCTTCCTGCCTTTAAAAAGAAAAAACAACCCAAATCATGGCAACTAAAAGAAGACTAGAGATACAGCTGATGCAGCCATATAAGCCTCTTGTGACTGCCATAATGGTGAATGTTAAATAAAAATATTGCAGATATATTTTGCTGAAATGTATTAATTAAGCAAGGACTTTCTTGTGTCCCATCGTAGGCATTGCTCATGTAAGCACTCCAGGCTGAAGGTCAATGAATCTTTCACTAAACACTTCATGCTCTCTAGCTCTCCTCTCTGAGTAGACTTACATAGAATAATTGCATCATGTGCAGGTAAAACATACACAAAAGAAAAAGTCTCTTATTTCTTTTAAGATCAAGCATCTTAAAAAGCACTGCTTTATTGTATGTTCATTAACACAACATATTAAATCATAATACCATTTTTTGACAAAAGTATAGCACGTAAATTCACATAATTAATAACTTAGTAAAAGTTCCTTCTAACAGAAACTGCATGAGTTTAATTCTACATAAAACAAGTTAAGATGAATATTCTTCATGGGAGGTAAGGAAACTGCCCCCTCAGCATGTTTACCCAACTTGTGTGCGCCTGCACTACATCTTCAGGAGGTAATCAAATACAAGCATGCCTGTCAAAGGCCAGATGTATTCAGCTGACAAACTGCTCTACTCAAGAAGGAAGGTAGCCAGCGTTTTCATTTTATTTTACCTACATCATACTGAAATAAAATCTAAAAAAAAAAAAAAAAAAATCAGAACAAACTATCAACATAAATGTTTGCTAGCACTCATTACTGTAGCTGGCATATGATGGTGCTCTAACAACAAAGGCCCTAGGCAAACACGCAAACTACAGGGTCTCTGCATGTATTGTTTATACTCATTACTACACATGACTTTGCTTAAAATACTTGTTTCCTTACAATTTTTGGTTAGTGACAAAAAGGAGGATGGGGAAGAGAAAAAGAAACTCACCTACTATTCGTGCCACCTGATGAGAAAAACTGGCCTAAATATTTACCACTAATTTTAGTATGTCTAAATCTAAATATAATTTCTTGTTATAAGTGGAAGCATCTGCAGTTCAAATACTCCCTAAAGCACATTCTGGATAGGACCAAAAAGTCTTGCTTAAACAACCTTCCACTTCAACTGTCTTACCTTAAATTGCTCTGTGAATATTTCATGCAATAAAGCTTAGCATTTTTTCCCTTACTTTCAAATAATTCTCTTGGCTTTCTCCAGCCAAAAAGCAATTCAAATACTAGGTACTCTATAGCAAGTATCAGCATTTTCATACCACTTCAGAATTGCTGATAAGTATGTTTCATTTAAAGGAATCTGATGTAGTAAGAATGAATTCTCAACAACTGGGCCACTTATACTTCATTCAAAATATCAGTATGGTCACTAAGACTTTTACCAAGAGACATTTAGAATCAGATCTTGAAATACTTTGCTTTTCATAATATAGGATTTGCAATGAATTATTTTAAAACCAAAAGGAATGCTTTATATATCAAAGGCAAATGTGTGAGATCAGTTAATCTACTGAAAGGTCACTGACAAATTAGTTATAGCAGAAAGCATTGAAAAACAAATATGCTAAAAACAAACACAACAGAAATTCTGAACCATGAAGTGCAGATATGCCTGGACTTATATCTGTGATGCCACCTTCAAGCTTACTATTTTATTTATTACTTTCACAGACCTGGAGACTTCTAAATTCTGTGACCCACTTTTCCATCCCACACAGATGAGATTCACTTTCTCTGGGATTGGCTTTAACTGGTTCAGACCCTGACCCGTCTTTCTCTTTTTTGGTCAGTTGAAGACTAATGCGCTGGAAAGGAAGAAGCAACTATGTGATTAATGAAGGCAAGGAAGGGAAATCAACAGTATCCCCACTTCAATTTAATTTACACAGTCATGGACTCATGCATTCAGATACAGTTTGCCCCTACAGCTTTATGATCAAAAGAGGTGAATGCCTCCAGCTCAGTCCTCTAGCCCTGTCCTGGCTGTGTCCCATCTCCCCCTTTACCCTCTCTAGGCTCTGGCAGCCCTGCAAGTAGAGGATGAGACATTTCCACTGGCTGACACTACCAACACACACACACAACTACCCTTTGGAGGATTAGGTTTCTCTATCAGCAGCATTTCACAGCTAGCTCAGTTTAGTGTAACACCAGCACTTTTGCTATTCATTTCTATTTCTGGCATAAGTACCTGGTGTCCAGGCACATAAAATTCACCAGTTAACACCTTCCCTCTCATCAGCCTGGCCTTACTGAACCTACGACTCAAAAATTCATAGTGTAGTAAGAATTCAGATACAAATATACTGTTCTGCTAATTTCAGGTTAGGTACACAACCTCAACAGTCAGGCCAACAGCCAGGCCAGATGTTTGTTTACACAGCACACACAAAGTAGAGGGCAACAGTCCAATATGTGGCGGGGTCATTTAGAGTCAAATTTACCAGCAGAATAAAGAATAAATGATTTTTCCATTACAAACTTTAACAAACTTTCAGCACTTCATGACTGTACAGTCACCTATTAAAAAAAGACTTAAAAGCAAAGTCGAAGTGACAGCTACAATGCTGTCTCCAGTACAGGCTCATATGGAAATGTACAGTGATAATTAATCCCTTGTGAGCAAAAGCTGGCTTAGTCCTATAACAAGATAACTGAAAACTGTCAATTCTGATCTGATATTATTTTTAGATAGTGATCTAATGTTTAATTATATTCATTTAGTAGCTGACTGACACTTTTTTATAATACCTGCCTGTACATGAAACCTCTGGAGATTCTTTACTTATGTGAATGCACTAGAAATCTAATTGAAAAAGGTGCTTTGAAACAGAGTTTCACTTCATTGTTTGAGATTTAGAAATAAGATTATGTGGACTAACATGCTGTCTCTGCAATATCAAAATCATTGATCTTGTTTGCTAGAAACACAAATCAATACAGCAAGTACAGATTGTAATAGACTAGAAATATAGAATTATATATTTGATTCATGAGAGGAAATAAGCTAATTCAAATAGCTCAAGGATTACTTTTTGTTATAGAAATAATTTTAATGGCAGGAAGAACACATTCTTTCAATTGTTTACCAGGGACTGACTTCAATAGACTATTTTTCCCATAGAAATGTCACTTTTCTGCTTTTTTTACACAATGGGTTGGATTTCATGCTTCAGAACACCAAACTTCATCAACAACACATTTTTCTGAGGCACCAACAATAAAAGGAATAAGAATATGGGAAAATAAATAATTAAAAATAAAATCTGTAAAGAAGCTGGCTGGGTCTGGAGCTTCTTATGGAGAATGGAACAAAACCACTAAAAAGTAAGAAAGACTAAAGCAATAGCTTGGATGGAAAGGGTCTTATTTTACCTGTTTTTCTTTTTAAGGAGTCAAATACAGACAAAAGAGATATCTGGCAAAAAGGAGGAGGTGGAAAAGACAAGGGACTTGTTTCAGCATATTAAGTGAGTTTTGAATAGTTTGGAAAATGTATAGAACCTTCAGTTTCTTTTTTTTTTTAACCAAAAATGCTCACTCATCCTGACCACAAACATAATTTCCTTTAAGAAACCTGTAAGGTATTCAAACACAGCATCAGTGTGGCATCTACTTCACTTTCAAAATTTTCTTTTCTTTCTTCAATTGTTTAATTTAAATATACCACCCAAGGAACTCAGAAAGTTACAGAACCAACTTACTTCGTAGATGTAACAAAAACTCAAGTTATTGGCATTCTAATTATTTTCTTGACATCCATTATTATTCCCGCTGGTGTGGGGACCCCTCAGCTCGCAGGGGCCCGAGGAGGCTGAGCCACCCCAGAAGTATCTCCTCAGAGACGACTCCTTGGGGGGTCAAGGCACTCCCTCAGCGGGCAGAGAGCGCGTCTCAGCAGAAGGACAGAGCAGTGTCAGCTCCTTAGAGTGATTTCAGCTCTTGAGTGATTCCAGCTCTGGCTCTAGCCCTCTGTGAGATCGCGTCTCCTTCGGCCAGCCCGGG
>VZUI01037710.1:0-37779 GCA_013401135.1 Cettia cetti | reverse complement strand
GAACTGCTAGTCCTTCTCCCATATCTTTGCCTGAAAGCCCCGTAATTTCAAAATTATAGTAATTCAGAGGGAAGGGGATCATAATTTCCGTTCCAAGGGAGGTTCACGTTTTCTTTGGCAGACCCACCTGTCCTTTAAACTAGGACAAGTACTTGCAAACAGGATGCTCCTGAGGCTTGTTTCAGCAGTCCCTGGTGAGTGATGCTTCTGTGAAATTGTCCAGTTACGAACCTCTAGAAATGGTGAACCTCTGGGAGGTTCTGCAGCAGAAGGTTTTCTGGCTTTCTTCCATGGTGGTGAAGAACCACGGTTATTTTTCAATGTGTTGCCTCCTGATTTGGCAGCAAATCCTAGTTCTAGTAAAGGCTGAGACAGCAAAGCATTCCTTGTCACTGCTGCTTTTGCACAGGGAAGATGTTCATGGGCTTCTTATTTCCCGTGCATTATATGTTCTTTGTCTGAAGAGATCTGGTCTGTGATTCCTCATGGAGAAGTTCCTGGCTGTGGTTGACCATATCCATTAAACAAGTTGAAGGTGTTTTGCTACGTGGCTCAGAAGTTGTTCTAGAGCATGTTGGGAGCTCCTTAGGTCGCTTGCAGCTTCGGGTGGGCTCTTGCAGGGCTGTGTTTGCAGCATGTGTCAAAGCTGCTTAGGTGTTCCTGGCCAGGGAATGCAGTCATGGGGTGTAGATCAGGCCAGCAGTATTGTGGCAACAGCAGTCTCTAGCACAGCCGAAAATAATCTTTCTGCTCTGAAGCCCCATCAAAAGAAACCTCTCTCTTGCTCCAACTAATGGTGGGAATCTCACTGCATGTCATGTGGAGATGGGAGGAAGGATTTTGATGCTGGCATCCAAAGTCTGAGAAAACCTGAAGGCTTAATGGCCATTCTTTATTTTTTTTACAAGACAGAGTACCCATGTCCTGAACTAGTTAGTGGTGGAGTTCAAAATAGTCTGCTAAACAAGACTGGTTAAATAAGAGGAGAAAGTAACTTCTAGTGAAATAACGAAGTATGTTGCCAGGGTGAGAATTGAGATATTTTTTCTGCCAACAACCATTGTGAATCTAATGATAATTAAGATAATATTGTGACTTCTCATGGTCAGACTTAGTTCCATCATTCCCTGAAAGTGTCTTTCCTGAACCAGCAGTTTTTCTGGTTGCTTTAACCTTTGGCCGGGGTTGTGCATTTTACTGTGGCACTGGATTGTGACATATGTAACAAAAATCAATGAACTTTGGCAGACTGTATCTACCTGGAAATTCTGCACTCAAGTAATCCAGAACTGGAGGAGGCACGAGAAATTTTGCGTAAAATAGAACGACGCGAATTATACAAGTTTTTAGGAGAGACTCGACCTGAATCAAAGAAGGAAATTGTAAAGGTAATGCCCTTTAGAGGAAGGTTCTGAATTCTGTCCCCATAAAAATGTTCTTGAAGTTGTTGACCATCCGTTTATCTCCATGTGGGCTTTGTTTAGTTTGATGAGGGGTTTTTTCTTATTTGCTATTGGAAAAATAGAGTCAAGAGTTTTCCTCCCATCTTTCAGTAGCTGAGCCATGAAACATAAAAGAAATTGGGGAAAGTTTTATCCACAAACAGTCAGAAGAATGGCAACAGGTAGAAATTCAGAACTGATTATTGCAGAAATATTTTCAGGAAAAAGTTTTCTGAAAAATACAAAATTTTATGAAAGATTCTTACAGTGCAGTGATTGAGAAGGTTGTTACATCATTTGATGTTCATGAAAATTTCAAAATAATAAGGAACACATTTGCTTTGAATCGTAATTTGTGTGCTTTGCTTTGAGAATAATAGCTGCTGAATTTCTTGTTAATCTATACTAAGCATGAGCATGCATGTACTTTTTCCAGTCTTTTTCATGAGTGCTTTTCAAAGCAGATAGCCTTTTAAGTCCTGTTGTCTTTTTTCAAAATAATAATATGTGAGAGCTCATTTCAGACAGCTCAGCTCTTTTGATGTGCTGTAGTGTGTTTTCATATCATCAGTTGCTTATCCCCAGACTTCAGCCATAATGGTGAAAATTTTCTATTCCTGATTTCTGGAAGTGGATGTCTGTATCTAAAAAGCCTTCATAAAAATAATTCATCTCTTTTAAAGAATAAGGTTAGAAAAGGACTACTGGATGTAGCTGTTCATCTTTTTGTTTGAAGAGAAGGTTTGCTTGTGTTCTTTGTCTAAGAAAAAGTAGTGTTAGGAGATTATGTATTACAAAAGCAGGAGGAAATAGATTAAAGCAAACATGAAATGGTTGTACATGGATTATCAAGTTTTGCCCTTCTGAGGAGAAGGTTGGGATAGGTGGCCCAACAAATAAGGGGACAGGTGTGAGAGCAAATGTTAGGAGTTCCACCTATAAACAGTTCCTTTTAGAAGCTTGATTAATAAAAGGAAAAATTCTTATTTTGAATGGCCAGCCAAAGGTGTTGATTCTTGGGGTATCCAGGGTGTTGTTTTGAAGAGAGACTGGATCACTGTTGGTACCATAATTATATCCAGCCAGTGCTTTGCAGCTTGGAGTTGAGAGAGGATTTTTCCTCCTGTGGTGCCTGTGGCAGGAATGTCAGAGACTCAGCCACGCTCGGTGGGAGCAGTGGCTGCACAAGACAGAGCTGTGTCTGCTCTGCTCCTTCGTGCACCACAAGGTTATGTTTAGAATCACAGAATGGTTTGGATTGGAAAAGACCTTTAAAGGCCATCCAATCCAACCTCCTGCCATGGACAGCAACAGCTTCCACTAGACCAGGTTGCTCCAGCCGTGTTCAATTCTGTGATCCTCAAACTGGCCAGAGCCAGGGGAAAATCCCAAACAGCTTCAGAGTTCTTAAATTCAGGCTGAGTTTCCAGTTAATGCAAACCAGAGAGGTAGTTTCAAAACCATGCAAGCAAAGATAGGAAGTAAGTTAACACATGCATTCTGTTACAGAGTAGCAATAGTTACAAACAGGATGCCTCCAGCCAGTTCCCTCCTGGCAAAGTTTTCCTCCAAGCTTGCTTTCAGTCTAAATAAACCTTTCCTTGGTTTCTTGAGTCACTACAAACCACACACATGCCTCAGCTTGGCATTGTGTGTGCTTTTCTGTTTGTCAGTCTCCCCATCTCTGCAATGAAAAATTTGGCAGAAAAAAAACCCAAAACAACCCAACTGCTCCTAGCTGAACTCCTTCCCTCCTGGACAGTCTCCTGACTGCTCTGGGCTGCACTCACATGAGTCTCAGTTGCTCCCAGGAAATCTTGCTACTTCAAATCTTGCATCTTCCCCAGAGCACAGCAGTCCTGAATAAAGGTCACAGCCTTTGAATGAGGACTCACACATTTCAGTGGACAACTGTTCTCCATTTAACCATCCCCCTCTGCTTTGCATTAGCCTAAGTGTCAGCTGGGAATATTCCTTTGGGGCCAAAACCAAATAAAACCCCTTCGTGGGTTTCAGCTTTTGTGGAGGACTTTTTGTTGGATTGGTTTTTTGAGATTTTTTTTTGTGGTTGTCTGTCTTTTGTGGTTTTTGTATGTTTTACTGCGTATATATAAAAGTTTTATTAGAGGGTAAGATCCTGCAGCCCTTCATTTAAAAAGTTCAGTGAAAATGTCTAGTATTCAGCTATGGGGAACTTAATTGCAGCACATTTGTATTGCTAAAACAGTTGGTTGAAGGTACTTTTTTCTGCTTTCATGCTTCAGCATTCTGGATGGCACATTCCTGCTCTCCCCCTTTCCCATCATCAGGTGTAAAACTTCTCCACAGACTGGCAGATTTTGGGTCTTCTCAGTTGCATAAGCTTGGTTTGTTTCTAAAAACTGGGTTTTGTACTAATGGCTATGATGTACAGTAATTCAAACAACCAGGTTGCTGCAAATCTTGGTAAGCTGTAAAGAATTGAAAGCTTTAGTTTAAAAACATATTGTGTCACGTGTTGTGTTGCCTTGACCTAGACCTGAGAGTCCCTGAAAGTAATCTGAGTTACTGAGTTAATCTTTTGGTTTGATTTCTTTCAGAGTAATAGCCTGGCAGAAAGCATTGCTAATTCCAAGCCAGAGAAGAACCCTCCAGATGTGGAGCTAAAGGCTGAGAATTTCATAGTTGATGTAAACACCTCTCAGAACAAGTTTAAGTAAAAACTTCTCAATCACAGAGGCCTTTGTGTATCCTGGTGAAAGATCAGACCCACAGGGTGTCTGTAGCTGCAGGCCTGGTTCAGTTTGAGGGTCTGAGGGCAATGAGCTTCCCGTGGGAGGTTTGCTGTGGTGGGAGGGTCTGGGGCAGGCAGTGGGCAGCCTCACTGGGCTGTCATCTGTACACTGCTCCTGGTGACACATGGGCTCTCCTGTCACTGTCCTCACTCCAGCAAGGAGCAGTGGGGAAACCTGTGGGGTTTGATACATGGGTGCCAATGGCAGCAGCCTGGGGACCACTGGATGGGTCAGGAAGGCAGGAACCTGTGGGGCCAGCAGGAGGAAAAGAGGCACCATGACCTCCAGGTTCCTGGTGTTCACACCTGATGCCTAGCAGGCACTTCTGGGGTTTGTCTGCTGCACAAAGCAGCTGCTGCCATGGCTCATCTGCAGCCAGCACTGGTGGGAGGGAAGGAGCCTGAGACAGAGGAGGGAGCTGGGGCAGTCTGTGGTATCACACAGTGTAATCCCTGTTCTCAGTTCATTCTGGAAAGAGTGAGTGGCTTTCCATAGAGTGCTTCACAAGCTGCTCTTAAAGCACCCTTGCATTGAAGGTTCACTTCACTGGGCAAGACTGTAGACTGAGCTTTAAAGAATTTGCCTGGGCTTTTCCTGTCCCACAGACTGAAATTGTAGGGAAGTGGGTCCCTGCTGACCACAGAAATGTTGGTGTACCAGGCCAATGTGAATAATGTTGTCTAAACTTCATGTTTATAATTTTAAGCTCTGATGCAGCCTCTGTGGGGTATGTGTTTTAGGGAGGCCCAGGCTGGCAAGGGACCAGTCCACTTCCAGTGCTGGAAACTGGAATGTTTCAGAGTACAACTGAGAGGTGGTCACTGTAAATGTGAATATCCACCTGGCAGCATCAGAGCAAGAGGAGATGGGAGAAAAGATGCAAAATACAAATACCAAATTGCTTTTTAAAGTAATAATTTGTTAATTACTGTTTCATTTGATTACTGTGATTTTCAGGAGTGGAGTGTGTGTATTTATTGTGAAAAAACTAAAGACAAAGATTAACAAATGCCATTTTCTTTGTTTTACATGCAAGGTTATCAGCATGGATTATGGAATGAAGGAACAGAATCCAATTGATAAGGTTCACTTCTATTGCAAGGCCGATCCTTCCAAGGCAGTCAAAATCAGTAAAGAGCAGGTAGGTTTTTACTTTCCTTCTGAAAAGCATTCTCACCACCTGTGATGGAAGTGATCACAGTCCTGTGTGGTTGTTCATGCAGGATTTGTGGAGTGGTGGTGGATCATGACCTTGCAGGTCGTCAGTGTGTATTGTACTGTGACAATCTGGAACCCCAACAGCCTTTGCATATGAACAGTATTTAATTGGAACACACTGGGAGTTCAAATATCACAATTGCTTTGGATAAAACTCATGGACTGTAGTGGGGCTTAGTGTTTTCCTTTTTACTTTCCTTTTTCCTTTACATAAGTTTTTTTCTGTTTTATTTCAAAGGTTTCAAACCTTTTACCCATGATATTTATGGAGCAGGTTATCCGGGTTTATTACAAAAGTCAGAATCCACATACTATTTCAGCTGCAAAACAGTACTTTGTTCAGTGGTGTATGCAGAACAATTTCACCAAACCACAGGTAATAAATTCACTTACTATGTTTCTTGTTTAGAGCTCATCATCTTCATCCATAAGCTTGCTTTTTCATTAAAAAGTTTGACATTTAGGCCTTGCCTTTGTGGCTGAGGCACTCACTCACCTAACCCCTGTTTTTATCATGGCTCCCATATGGGGGTGCTTTGGTTTCACTGAAGTAGTGCTGGAGATACCTGAAAGTACCATAGGATCACAGAATCATGGAATGGTTTGGGTTGGAAGGGGACCTTGAGGATCAGCTTGTTCCAAACCCCTGCCATGGGCAGAGACACCTTCCACTAGTCCTGGTTGAGGAAAGAGCTGCATCCTCAAGTGCAAGAGGCCACCCAGGAGATAAGTGTTCCAAGGTGGGGATGCAGGAATGGAAGACTGTGTAAGGCCCATTCTTAGGTCATCTGGCATCTGTCTTTCAGAGCAGTTAATTTTAGAAGGGCTTTTTACAAATGTATCACGCTACAGCTCTCCCTGGTTGCAGAGTATGGTTGTGTCCTGTAAGCACATTGTTCAGGTTCAAGCACTTCTACCCTGCAGGCCCTGGCGCGCTGCAGAGCATAGCAATGTGCATCTCACCAGCTGATTTCTGAGCTTAGGCAGCTGATGGGCTGTGTTGGCAATGCCTGAGCACAGATTAACATCTGTACCTGACTGGGATGAGCCCCACTGCCTCAGCTGCTCCACCAACCTTGCTTGTTTCAAACAGTGCAAGGCACATCCCGGCACCAAGGGTAGGTGGATTGCAGCAGTGTTAATGAGGTACTGTGGTGAAGTCAGAGGAAACACTCTAATGATTCTGTTTGTAAACCAGTGGCCAGGATACAGCCAACTGACCTTCCAGATTTTCTGGTAATAATTTAGGAAGAACTGGACTGCCAATGGCGATGCCTTCTCAGGCAGAGCACTTTTATTTCCCCACCACTCACTGCAGCAGTTTCCACCCCTGGGATGCGCAGTCACCAGTGTTTATTGATTTACAAAGATTCTGGGACCTTGGGTTGATTTTTTTCCTGTTAAACCTGAGAGTGATCTGTTTTAACTCTGCTTGAGAATGGAAAGCAAAAGTGAATTAAAATTTCCTGAATTTTGATATTAGGATGGTGATGTTATTGCTCCTCATCTAACTCCAATGAAGGACACCTGGAATAACATGACAGATGATGAACACAGGAGAGCCTCAGAACCCAGCTGCAAACAAAGGCTTTCTTTTGATAAGTAACAGATTTCTTTTTGGCACTATTCAGTCTGCTTCCTCAGAAGTGAGTAAATTTGAGTATCAACTCTTGTAAAAGGTGGTTGGACAGACTGGAAGAATTCACAGAACAGTCCAGAATGCATTTTACAATACACAATGCTTTAATGTAGATACTTAAAGTGCATATTCCAGATGGACTTCTAAAAAACAAATTATTACAACAGAGTAAAGTCAGTTCTCATTTATTTTTGAATGTATTGGCACTGTGTAGCAAGAGTAATTTTAAAATTTGCAATTCATTTTTATTACAAGATTTTACTACTCTGTCTAGTCCCGATCCCTTCCTTAGCTGTGCTATTGCATGACTTAGCAGAAAAAAATCCCAACCCAGGTTTGATGGGGTTTTTTGGGGGTTGGGGTTTTCTTAGTGTCTGAGGAAGAGAGGGATGAGTATGCTTCTGAAAATACAGTGGGGTAAAGAAGAAATTACCAAGGGTGGTATTTTCAAAATCAGCAAATTTTTTTCATTTAAAAAAAACAGAAACCAAAAAAGGAGGGGGGAATCTTTTGATAATCAAAGATTATTTTTGTGGTATTCAAAAAGCTGGTGCAGGCCTCTTGCTACAAGTGACCACAATTTTTATTGAGGTAACAATGCATTGCAGTGCCATGCAGCCTTTTATTGTTTTATTGTGTACTTTTGATACATGGAATGTTATAGTTTTTACTGTCTGTCCTGCAAAGACTGCTAAAAAGGCCAGTGGTGTGAGTGGTTGCAGGAAGGCTAAGTTGCCCAGGTGTTTGCCAGGGCTCAGGTGTGTGGAAAGGGCAGTGGCAGCAGGGTTCTGCCCTGCTCTGCCTATCCTGCACCAAGTGCACCTTGTTTCTGCTTTACACTGTACTGGGCAGACAGGCTCATCAGAAATCCCTCCATTCTTGAATCCCTGCCCTGTTCTCCTGGATCTCATGGCCGTCCCTATGTCATTTTTCTGTCTCTTGTAGATCTGTGAGGATTCTTGCAGTTTTCCTGTACTGGCAGTACTGGTATGAATGTTCTGAATGTCTGTGCTGTTGAACAGGTGATCGAGGAAGATATTTTCCTCTCATCTTTTACTCAGGTCTAAGAGGAAGGCTGCTTTCCTTAAATAAAACCTCAAAGATTAAAAAAGTGTGACCACAAAATTAAAAACACGAAGTAAAATGTTCAGTAGTGCTCGGACACTGGAGCGATCTGTGGCCTTTATATCTGGAATAGGGAGAGGGTTATTGAGCATCTGACTCAGGCAGTCAGGTGTGGGTGGCCAGAGTAGTTCCTGAAAAATAACCCAGTGGGGAAGGTGCTGTGAGAGAACCCCACAACTCCTGTCATGTCTCCTTTGCCCTTTTTATCCTGGGAACTGATGCTGTTAGAGGGTGGGAGAATGGGTATCCATGTACTTCTGCTGCTTATGTATCTGTGCTCATGTGTTCTGAAGGTGTAAACTCTGGTGTTCCTGCCTAACAGTATTTCAGACCTGCAGGTGAACCAGGTAACTGGTTATGAAGGGCTTGTGAGGAGCCTTTAAAAAAGATTTTCTAAAACTTACTATTCCTCAAGAAACAATATCTTAGAGTGAAGGCATTTATCTCCCTTGTCTGCATAAGATCAAGTATCATTTTTATATAATTTTGTTCTTGTTG
The DNA here is from genome assembly GCA_013401135.1 of Cettia cetti. Classification (NCBI taxonomy): domain Eukaryota; kingdom Metazoa; phylum Chordata; class Aves; order Passeriformes; family Sylviidae; genus Cettia; species Cettia cetti. Next base: position 29,083 of record VZUI01037710.1, on the reverse strand, counting down.
ATTTGGTTTGTTTTTAATTTGTTACTAACTGTGCACTTTATACTTGGGTAAGATCTTTTGCTTATGTTAAACCAAGAGTTTATACTTAATGTTAAGTTCTGAGAGCATTTCTTTTCTTAACATGTTCATCTGAGCCTCTCTGAAGAATAAATTTATAAATGATGACTTTACTATTCTTTTAAAAAACTGCAGTGTGTGGACTTTATTGAAAACGGTCTTACTGTGCCATTCCAAACAGCCAAGATATTCCTACCTGCTGTCTGTGGAAGAGCTTCCCTCTGGGAGTGGTTCTTAGTTCACATCTCCTCACAGGCAGTGGGGCTGGGGCTCAGGGAGGATCCCACTGCTCCTTGTGCACAGTGCAGCCACCTGGCCCTGCCACACCCGGGACAGTGGCCACTTTCAGGGGCCAGAAAAGCTTTAGATGCTGCTCCAGCTGTTGGGGAGAGGAAGGGAAGGTGAAGTCTTGCCTGACTAAGCCGGTCATCTTCTGTGCTGAGATGACTCTGCCAGGGACTGAGGGGAGAGCAGTGGTGTCAGCCTCAGTGAGCTGTGAAATGGGGTTTGGGTGGGCAGGCAGGGCTGGATCAAAGCCTGGCTGCAGGTTCAGAGTGTGGGTTATCAGTGGCACAAATCTTGTGCTGGGGCTGGTGCTGGGTCCAGTTCCAGAGACCCATTACTGGTGGACAGGGCCCACCCTCAGCACATTTGCAGATGGGGAGATGTGTCTGGTACTCCAGAGCGATGTGCTGCATCCAGAAGGGGTCTGACAGGAACGTCCTGAAGATCACCAAGAGGAAGTGCAGTGTCCTGCATCTGGGAAGGGTCATTTCCTTCACCAGGATGTGTTGAGGCCACCCACCCATTAGGCAGTGGAGAGAAAAGGATCACGAGCCAACAAATGTGCAACAACCCTTTTGGCCAAATGTTCCTGTCTCGGTTTGAAAGACAGGTATCTGCTAAGGAGGGGCAGGACCTCCTTAGGAAATGTGGAATCCAAAAGTTCCACAGGTGTTCTGGGCTGAGCGTTGTCAGCAGGTACAGAACCCTTCCCCTTTGCTCCACACCACTGAGGCCAGCCCTGGAGTGCTGGGCCCAGAGCTGGGCTGCCCAGTGCAGGAGGCAGGGCCAGACTGGACAGAGTCCAGCACAGGGCCATGAAGCTGATGGAGGGACTGGAGCACCTCTGCCATGAGGAGAGGCTGAGAGAGCTGGGACTGCCCAGCCTGGAGCAGAGCAGGCTGAGGGCAATTCATCCCTGGGGATGAATACCTGGGGGGAGGCTGCAGAGGGGACAGGGCCAGGGACAGCCCCAGGGGCCACAGGCACAAAGTGACACACAGGAGGAGCCCTGTGAGCTCAGGAGACACTTCTGCACTGGGAGAGTGGCTGAGAACTGGTGCAGGTGCCCAGGGAGGTGGTGGAGTCTCCATCCCTGGAGGGACTCAAAAGCCACCCGGACACATCCTGGGCAGCTGGCTCTGGGTGGCTCTGATGGAGCAGGGGCTGGGCAAGGTGATCTCCAGAAATGCCTCCAGCCTCACCCAGCTGGAGATCCTACCCCAATGCTACTGGCAGAAGTGTGAAATGGGCCTGAAGTCAGGGGGTCTGTGTTGGTGAGGGCTGAGGCAGTGCTGGGAATAGGAAAGGGTCCTGATGGACATGAGGGTGAAGTCCCCAGGGGGATGGTGCTGTGCAGCCACTTTCAGCAGGGAACATTGAGTGGTACCAGGGCACAGAGGCTGAGTGCCCTGAGTTGGGTGCCCTGAAGGGCTGCAGGGGGCTCTAGGCCAGGGGCTCTGAGACAGTGGAAGGGATCAGTGGCACTCTGCAGCTGGTGGAGGAGGGACAATGAAAGGGTAGAGAGAAAAGGGGTTATCAGAGGGTTGTGTTGAAAATAAGCTGGTCAGTGTAGTGTCTGCCTGAGCCCTGCACCATCCTGTCTGTCCTCTTAAATCCATTTCCACCTATTTCTCCATGAATCTCCCAGCCTGTGTGGATGTGTGCTGCAAGGAATAAATGCCAGCTGCTGGAGAGATGGCGCAGGTTGGCCATGGGAAATGGAATCATCAAGGAAACAACTGGTGATGTTCAGCACAGGTGCTCAAGGGCTGGGAGGGTGGGTGGGTAAAGCACTGGAGGCTGGGGCACCATGGGATCCAGGCCTCACAAAATTGCATATCAAGGGACAAGAGCTGACATAAGGTGAGGTCATGGGCTGATACTTCAGCTGCATGTCTAGCTGTGCTCTCACAATAAATGCATCAGATGTGGTCAAACCAGACCGGTGCTTGCCCTCCCATGGAACCTCATGAACCACTCCTGCCTAGAATCCCTCTGTGGGGCTGGTTCTGCTGCTTGGACAGGGGTGGTGGACGAGGAGAAGAGCTGGCTCAGCCTCCAGAAATGAGAGGCTAAACCCTTTCAGTCAGGCAGGAGGCAACAGGTTGTGGAGCTCTGGGTGGGAAGGGCTCTTGTCATCCCTTCCTGATGAGGAAGCCCTGGTCCTCACAGCCTGACAGAGGGTGTGGACGTGCAAAAGGGGGGATGGGTCCCTGAAACTGTGCCCCGGGCTGACTCCCCACTCTTGCTGTGGCCACACAGCCTGAGCTGGGACAGGACATGTCTGTCACAGCTCCTGACCTGCTCCCCACCACGGGTCCTGCACACCTTCACAGAGCCGTTCAATGCTTCCAGGGCAAGGATGAGGCCAGGAGTTTAATGAGGGATGGTCACTGTGCTGTCTCCAGCACTGTCAGAGCCAGCCCCAGAGGCAGAGGCTGCTTGGGCTTGTTCAGTCCTATGGGCATCGCTGTTCTTGAAACTTCCTTCTCCTAATGGGGCCCTGCCGTGTCCAGCTCTGTCCTCTTCCTGGGTCGGCTCTGCCTCATCCCAGCCAGGTGGGTTGGGCTTGGGTTTGGGGCTAGGGTTACAGTTAGGTTTAGGTGTAGTTGTGCTATGCCACTGTGGGCCCATGAACACACTCTGCCCAGCCACACGGCAGCAACACTACAGGGCTGAGACCCCGCTGCTGTTTTTCTCCAATCATGCTGCCCCTACGGGCTGTTCTTTCCCCATAAAATCGGGATATTATGGGGAACAGGTGAAAGGAGGAGGGGGTGTGACTGGTAGCATCCAGCAGGTTCTGCCGGTGGTGTCAAGGAACAGCTGTGCTCAGGACATCAGTCCAAATCATTCCTTCTCTAGCACCTTTTTCCTTGGGTGTCTTTGTTGGGGTCAGGCAGACCCCACATTTCCAGATCCTGGATGCAGAACTCCTCCCGGTGTGAAAGGGTCTCGTTGTCGAAAGTCTCGCAGCGCTGGCTGCCCCCGTGGTGCAGATCCCCGTCCAGCCACAGCCCAAACCTACCGCTGCGAATGTGCCAAAAACACGGTCAGCTGCGACCTGCCTCCTTCATGGCTGGAGACTTCCCACGCCACCTCCTGGGCGACCACCTCCCGTCCTCACTCTGTTCCCCAAAATGGGCATGAGACGGGACAAGTAGCTCGCCTCGGTCGGCCATCGTGCCTGCAGGCGGGGAGTGGGTTGTGGGAGCGGGCTGGGGGCGGGGCTGGGGGCGGGCAGCCCTTTCAGCCCGTGGTAGGGTTAGGGAATGAAAGGCCCAGTGCTGCTGGACAACCAGTGCCAGTGTTTTGGGGTTCAGACAATCACCAGGTGCCTCGACCCAGTCCACAGAGCAGCCTGGGTTCCCGTGATGGCTCTGATGGCCATCGGGGCTGGTGGCCCTCTGAGCGGCTGAAGTTGCCGGCGCAGTTCCTACCTGCCCCCACCGACCATCAGCAGATTCACATCCCCTTTCACGAATAAGTCGTTCCTGCCTGTCCACCTGAACACCTGCATGGGGACAGGATGCAGTGGGGGCCGTGGGCTGGAGCAGTGTCCCCATCCCTTTTCCTGTCCTGTCCTGCGAGGACCAGCGCGGGGCTGCTGAGCCAAGCTGGCTCTGCTCGAGCACCTCCTTGTTCTACGTCTCCAGAAGATCTGGCCGAGCCTGTGGTTCTGATCCATCCCTGCCAACAGCCCTGTGGGTCCTGCCAGGGGACAGCTGCCACCACTAACGCCCCATCACACACACAGCCCCCCCCAGCGGTGCCAGACATGTGGCTGTCTCCACATTCTGCCAGCCCAGAGCTGGGCTGCGACCGCCCTGCCACGTGGAGGGAACCCGGTGACACCCAGCTGGGCAGGGTCCCCCTCCCTGAGCTACCCTCCCTGTACATTGCTTGGGATGCGCCTTCTCCCCCCAGCCCCGGACAAACCTGGGGAGCTGCTGCCCACAGGGTCCCTCGGCTGCAGTCCCCAGGTCCTGCCAAGAGCAGCCCCGTCACCCCAGATCCAACCCCAGAACCGCGGGGACCCCCAGGCACGGCTCGGTACTTGGGACTTGGCCAGCCCCGGCCCCGAGGTGCCGCACCTGCAGCCGCACCTTCAGCTCGGGGCAAAAGGAGAAGAGGAAGGTCTCCCCTGTGCCGTAGAAGCCGCTGCTGCTGCGAATGGCGCTGGAGGAGAAGGCACCGAAGGTCTGGGAAGAAGAGGGGCATCACGGCGCGGTGCTCAGAAGGGCTCCCGGCGCCGGGACGTGTCCCCGTCCGGCCGACGGAGCAAGGAGGTGCCCAGGCCCCGTGTGACACCGGGCAGCCCAGCTGGGGGGGGGCACCGCCGTACCTGCGCCTCCGTGTCCCTGATGAGCAGCAGGGCCGGGGAGTCCGGCCGGGCCCCGCTCCGGTACAGCGTCCGCAGGCTGAAGCCGTCCCGCCCGGTGGAGTAGAGCAGGTGCCAGGGCTGCTGCGTCAGGCGCGGGGGCAGCTGGGGGCCCAGCTGGGGCACAGTGGCCTCAGTCGGTGCTGACCGGCTGAGCATCCTCCACTGCCCCAGCACAAACCTGAGAGATCTCATCGAGAGTCTTCTCGAGAGTTGGCCCCACACATCATCCCTGCAAGCAGCCTCCCATGACACCCACATAAGCATCCTTTCGAGAGGTGGTCCCAAGCACACTCCCCTTCAACATGTTCCCAAAGGGGTCTCCTCAAGCCCCTGCCCCTCCCAGCAGCATCCTGGGATACTTCCCTCAAGCTTCCCCCGCCCCGCAAACGCTTCTGAGATGGCTCCCCAAGCATCCTTTCCCCCAAGAGGCGACTGAGGTGACTGTCCCCAGGTGCAGGGGGATGTCACCCATCTGGCCTCACACTTGACCATTCCTGGTAGGACAGTGGTCACGGCTGTGGCAGATGAGCCAGCGGGCGCCTCACCTCACCGATCTCCCTGTCCCGCAGGATGCTGCTGGGTGTGCTCAACACCAGCCTGCAGGGCTCCTCCTCAGCGGCTGCTGGGGCTCCCTCCCAGCCCCGCTGTCCCTCTCCAGCTGGGTCCTCGCATCCCATGGGTAGGTCCTCGTCCTGGTCGGGCTGGGGGCAGTGAGAGGTTGAGCATCCCTGCGGGTCTGAGGAGCAGCAGCTCCCGAACCTGCTCAGCCTGAGGGGTCTCCTGTGTCCAGGGGCTGGAAGAAGGGGCCCGAAGTCCACGGGAATGGGCACCAGGCTGAACCTACAGCCCAGCTGCCGGCTGCCGTTGCTCACCACAGCCCAGGCACTGTGCCGTGCCGTGCCATGCCGTGCCATGCCCTGGCACCCCGCCAGGTCGTGCCACCGCTGTACACGGAACTTGAAGGGCGCATGGCCACCCGAGGAGGAGGAAGAGGTGGAGAAGGAGGAGGAGGAAAAGAAGGCAGGGAAGGCTTCTACAGCTGCGGCCCCCGTAGAAGGGGCAAAGCCTTGTCTTTTCCCTCTTTGCCCACAGCCAGGCTGACCCCTCAGAGCGGAAGGGGCCGGAGATGTGCCGCGGTCCTGGTGGCCGCTAGTGACAAATGTCTCAGTCGGCCGAGTGCTCAGGATGTGGGTGCAGGCCAAGGGCGGGTGGGCAGAAATTCCCTGCCCACTACCCTGAGGGCCAAGCGGGGTGAGTGAGTGCACCCCCGGGACGCAGGAGATCTGCCCCCGGGGAGCCTGATTCTTCAGTGGGCTGCAGGGGCAGGTCCCACGCGTGCCCAGCACCCCCACACCTCCCCAGCCCCTAACCCGCCCCAGGGGAGCCCCTCTCTGTCTGTCCAAACCCGTTCCCAGCCCGGCTGGTGCCTCCCAGCACTATCGCAGGGCTCATTCCTCGCTGCCGTGTGGGACCCTGCCACGACCTACCAGGAGCTGGTAGCGGACTCGGAGCCCCCTCATTGCAGATGTTTCTGGGTGCTGGGACTGCGCCTCCAGGGAGCCCTGGACACCGCCCCGGGGTTAATGTTCAGCCGCGCTGGCCCCTCCCTGGCCATCGGTGCGTGACAGGGTGGGTGTGGGTGCCGGCAGCCCGTCCCGGCTTGTAGGGGTCCAGAATGTGTCCCCCCTGCATGGTGCTGGGATGCATGGGCAGGCATCCCCATCCAGCCAGGTGCTTGGTGGCCGGTGGTTGTCACCTCTTTCGCACCCCGGCTGTCGCCTGGAACCAAGCAGAGAGCCCCGGGGCCAGGGGCTGCCCTTGTTTTGGCATCACTGGGGAAGGTCGTGCCGAGTTGCTCTTTGCAACACAACTATTGCAATGGTAGTAGCAACTGCCAACACCTGTGTGGTGAGGTGACCCTGGCTGGACACCAGGCACCTGCCAAAGCCTCTCTCACTGTCCTCCACAGCTGGTCAGGGCAGAAAAAAATTGAGCTAAATGTTCATGAGTTAAGGACAGAGTGAGATCCCTCATCAGATATTTTCAGGGCAAAACAGACTTGAATTAGAGATACATTAACTGAATTTATTACCAACACAATCCAAGCAGGATAATGAGAAGTAAAATAAGACTTTAAAAACACCTTCCCCACACTTCCCTCCTTCCCAGTTCTGCCTGCTCCCCTCCAGCAGTGCAGGGAGGTGTGGAATAGGGGTTATGATCAGCTCATCACCAGTTGTTTCTGCTGCTGCTCAGGGAGAGGAGCTGGAGCCCTTCCCCTGCTCTGGTGCAGGCTCAGGGAGAGGAGCTGGAGCCCTTCCCCTGCTCTGGCGCAGGCTCCTCTGGGGGCTGCAGGTGGATCTCTGCACCTGCAGGCCCTCCATGGGCTGCAGGGGTACAGCTGCCTCCCCACAGGCTTCCCCACAGAATCCCAGGGGAATCTCCCAGCTCCAGCTCCTGAAGCAGCTCCAGCCCATCCTTCTGCCCTGCCCTGGGTGTGTGCAGGACTTTCCCTCTCACATATCCTCACTCTGATCCTCTCTGGGTGCAATTACATCTGCACAGTAACTTCTCTCTTTTCTTCTACCTAAATCCCTGACCCCCAAGGCATCACTACCACCTGTGCTGGGCTGGGCCTTGGCCAGCAGTGGGTCCATCCTGGAGCCATCTGGAGTTGGCTCTGCCAGACACAGGGGAAGTTTCTGGCAGCTTCACACAAAAGCCACTCCTCTAGCCACTCCACTACCAAAACCCAGACACACAAACACAGGAGGCCCTGGTGGCACATGAACCTCACTCTGAGGGAGACAGCTTGGGACTGGCAGTTGAGGGAGGACTTGCTGGCTGAGGGACCTGCCAGGCTCAGGGGCCTCTGGAGAAGCCTCTGCAGACCAGGGAAGAGCTGCAGTGCCCCAGTGCAGCCCCTTCTCACTGATGTCGCCTCCAAACCACCCTGGCTCTGAGCCTGTGGGTCCAAGTGTAACGACACCCCATTGATACCAATTCGGGACATCCTGTGTGCCTTGCATGGCGGCACAATGATCTTGGTGCCTAGCCCGGGCCCTGTGCCCACTGCAGGCATCTTTGGGTTGTTCCTCACCTCCACAGCAGGCCCTCTGCAGCCCTGCTGGGTGTCTGCACTCTTGTGCCCACCAGCTTTTGATAGCAGTGGGAGTTTGGGGGTTCCTTGTGCCTGGCATTTGGTCACTGGCAACGCTTGGTGGGGACCAGGGGGTTCTGGTGGACCCAAAAAGTTCCTCTGGGATGCTGGGCAGGAGCCAGGACAGGGCTCCCAGTCCCTGCCTGTGCTGCCTCAGCATGGCAATCCCCATCCCTGCTCCTGGCCCCACCCTTCCATACCCCTGACCCTGATTCTGTCCCTGTCCTTGATGCCAGGCCTGCCTTCACCCCTTCATTCTCCCTGCCCATTCCTTTTCCCTACCTTGACCATGCTCCTGTCCCTCCCCTGGCCCTGCTCATGTGTCTGCCCTTGCTCCTCCCCTGCCCCAGTGCTAACCCCGCGACTTTCCTCAGGACTGCTTGAGTCCAAATTTGGGACTTGCTCCAGGATATCCAGAACGACCCAGCCCAGGGGGCTGGGAGTGGGCACAGCCCCAGGAACAAATCCAGTTGCTGCACAGGACAGGGACAGTGCCCAAAGCCCTCAGCTCAGTCCTGTCACCATCTCCCTCCTCATGGTTAATTGTTGCTTTGTGGAAAGAGGGGCTGTAAAAGGAACGCTCTCCCATAGCCCCTCCAGTTAATCACCCTCTCCATTTCTCTTACACCGCTGCCTGGTTACATACCTGGCCTTCCCTAAAGCCGGGGGTGTTTCAGCCTGCCCCAAAGACCCGTTTCCTTTGTCACTTGTTCCTCCCCACAAACACGTGTTTGATTTCAAATGCCCTCCCAGCCCCTCCATGTGACTCTCAGTGCCTCCCACACCTCCCTCACCATCCAGCCCCCACAGCCACAGCGCACACGAGGCGTTCAAAACTTGCACAGTTTATTTTGCTCCTTGCCATGCCCTGCCGAGGGCGGCCGGAGGCTCCCGCCAGGCCGGCCCCTGGCCGGGGCTGGCTGGGCGCGGCTCCACTCCCAAAGCGCTGACAGCAGTGCAGTAAGGCAAAAGTTTGAATTGTCCAGAAAGAAAGATCTGTTTACACACCTGCCTGGGCACATCCATCTCTCAGCTGCTCGGTACGAGGTGCAGTTGGGTTTCCATGTCACATTCCCAACCCCTTGGATGTCCCGTGGGAGTAGTGGTGATGCTGGAGGCGGCTGTCACACTCTGGTCACCCCATCTCAGTGCCACCGCACAGCCAGCAGGGCGGGTGGCTTCACCCCAGAGTGTCACATTCACGGGGGAGCAGCAGCAGCTCCAAGGTGAGGAGGTCTGAGCACAGAGAGGACTGGAGGAGACCACGGGAGCTGATTTAAGGGGCACAGCCATGAGCTCAGCACTGACTGGCACAGGGGTGACACATACAAGTGCACATCCAGTAGTGATAAGCAGCTGTGGAACAACTTCATAACAGCAGTGGCTGAGACTCCTCCTGCATTTGCTCTGGGGCCTTACAGGGAGATTGTGACACCTCCTGGTCCTGGCTGCTGCTCCAGGTGATCACAGAAGCACAGTGTGAGCCCAGCACTGCCAGGCTTTATCACCCAACAGAAACTGTGAGCAGTGGGGGGTCCATCTCCTCAGTAGTATTCCTTCGAAAACCTGCAATGCCTCTGGGCAGCTCCTGGCATGGCTGTGTTGTTCCAATCGGATAGAGCAGTTACCTGGTACCCACCGTGCTTCTGGATCCCATCCCAGTTCTGGTTCCAACTTGTGTTTGAGTGCTGAGGTTACCAGGTGGGACAGCACCTCCAGCTGTCCTCCAAGGTCATCACTCTTGGTCACCCAACCCTTTCACAGCACCCACTGTGACAGAGCACAAAGGATTCTTCCAGATCCCTCAACAGCAGAACCACCAAGAAATGGAATCTGCAGCCAGGGCTGCAGCACCAGGTTCCCAGGGAGTGCCTCGTGCCAAACAGGAGCGTTACTGGTCAAAGCAGTGAAGGGGAAGATCCCTGGAGAAGCAAACATCCCCAAGAAGCAGTGGTGGAAAACAGTTCATGGTCTGAGCTCCAGCCCTGGGTTTAGCTCACTCTCGTTCCTGCTGGACTGTCCAGAGCTGATGGCTGAGGTTGCAGTGAAAAGCACAGCTGAGGGGGGAGACACTACAGCTCTGTGACAGTCTGTGCTGAGCCAGCAACTCAGGGGGGTATTCCCAGAACCTCAGCCCGCCCTTTCAGTAGGTACCATTCCCAAAGTCAGACCTCATTCAGGGAACCTTCCCCACCCACCCCATGCACCCCAAGCTTTGCACGTTCCTCAGAGTGGCCCATGTCCCAGCAAATGGTGGTACAGTCCTTATTTCAAGACCAGCATGGCCTCTGTCCCATCCTGCCTTGTCAAATGGAGTCCGTGAGTGAGGTAGTATTCCCGCCGGAGGAAGGCATAGAAATAATCCGAGATGAGCAAGATCTGTGGAGTAAGACGTTCAGACACATCAGTGGTGCTTCAGAGCAAGGACTAAAGAGCAACACGTGTCAGTGACACTGTCTGGGGTTAAGCAGCTCCAGGGGTGTTCAGCACATGCTGCTAGAGGAGCCACTGTGACCTTGGGATGTCCATTCACTTGCCATGTTAAGCCAAGGGAGACTCACATACAGTAGCTCCATAAACTGGCCAAAATGTACGACAATGGCAGGTCCAGCTGTGCCACAGCTGCAGAGACATCTCAGCTGCACCCACAGGACTCCTATCCAAGTGCTGCCCCAGAATCACAGGTTAATTTTAGCCAGAAAAGACCTCTAAGATCACCATGTCCAACCTTTGACTGATCCCCACCCTGTCACCCAGCCCAGAGCATCGAATGCCAACATCCAGGCATTCCTTGGACACCTCCAGGGCTCTGGGACTCCAGCGTCTGACTGAGTCCCAGGGACTCCACCACTTCCCTGGGCAGCCCCATGCTTTCAGTGAAGAAATCCCTTCTAATGTTAAACCTGAACCTCCCCTGAGGCCACTTCCTCTCATCCTGTCCCTGTCCCTGTTCCCTGGGAACAGAGTCTGATCCCCTCAGCTGCACCCTCCTGTCAGGGAGGTGCAGAGTGAGAAGGTCTCCACTGAGCCCCCCAGCTCCCTCAGCTGCTCCTGGGGCTCAGTTCCCTTCTCTGGACACATTTCAGCCCTGGTACGTCCTTCCTGAATGGAGGTGCCCAGAAATGGACACAACACTTGAAGTGCCTCACTGGTGTCCAGCACAGGGGACAGTTGCTGCCCAGGTCCTGCTGCCACACCATGGCTGATACAGGCCAGGTGTCATTGGCCTCTCGCCCATCTGGACACACCAGGCTCTTGTTTAGCTGCTCTCGATCAGCACCCCCAGGGCCTTTCCTAGTGGGCACTTTCCAGCCACTCTGCCCCAAGACAGGGAACCTCTGGTTGTACTGAGGCACGTGGTGGGACTGTTCCCATGCCTTGAGATCGCAGGAATGGGTGACAGTGGATTCTCTAAAGGTGCCACCTTAGGAAGCTGCCACTGCTGGGGCAGACCAGGCTGTGGCAGTGACCTGCTGGCCCAGTAGTGCCATTTGTCACTCAGCCTTCCTGCAGGACTGCTGCCCTCCATTTGGAAACAGAAGCAGGTAACTAGAGTGGAAAATCTCTTCAGTGCCAGCCCGAGCTCGTGTCCTAGTGTGCAGATGCCACTTAAAGCATCCCTTTAGCACTATGTCACCTGAAGTATGTGGCAGTGCTAAGGACACAGAGCGAGGGACAGCCAGAGCCTGCCTGGGTTACTGTGCAATACAGCACAGAGAAACAGAGCAGCTACTGCAGAGGCTCAATGGCAGGACCAGAGAGGATGGAGGACCAGGTGGAGAGCAAGGGAAAGAGAAACAGGGCTGCAAGCTGCTGACGTCAGGGGAGAAAGTGTGAAGGAGAACAGACCCAAGGACAGGGAAAGAGTCATGATCTGCTTGCTTTGCTGAACTGCTGACAGGCTCTGTCAGTGCAGGTGATTTTACCTTTAACTAAGCTTCTCTGCTGATATCTAAACGGGAAAAGGAAGAGCTGAGGTGGGTGGGGATGAGGGCTAGGAAACCAGACAAGAGACTTTTGCTTGTCTGCATTTACACAGAGCAGAAGACCTTGCAGGATATGCTATGACTTTCTCAGGTAGGAAATAAAATCCTCTTAGAATATCCATACCTGCTATTTCTAATTAAAGTTTTAGTATTCCTTTCATTCCATAGCAGGACATGTAATGAAACACTCCCAGTTTCCTTCTAGCCCCTAAGAGGAATCTCTATTCTCCCTCTCACCCTGTGCAGTCTCTTTTGGTTTTACCAAATGAGTGTTTTCCCCATTTATCAAGGGTAAGAGTAGGTGATTTTCTGCCCCTGGTCAAAGTGCTCCCCTGGCTTTAGGAGAAGCAGAGAAGCATAAATGGCTGAGGCACATTCAAATTAAAGGCAACCTTAACATGAAAGGAACATTCTGCTCACCCACAAATCAAAGTGCCCCAGGGCTCAGGTACATGAGAGGAGAGGAGGAATGACCTAAAAAGCTTGTAGCACCTGTGTACATTGAGTCCCATCCTTCAAGGGTGCTAAGCTCTGCTTTCCCTAAGGCCAGTGGAAGTCATGTATCCAGAATGGTTTCAGGAAAGGAAGGGAAGGCAAGCTCTGGCATCACTGGGACCCTGCATGTGCTGCCACATCTCAGAGTAACTGGTGCCATGCCCTTGTGCATGGGCAGGTCTCATTTGTCTGTTTTCTGGCCCCACTGGTACTGCCCTGAGGTTTTTCCATTTCCCCACTTAACTCTCCTTCTCCATTCACTTGTGCTTGGTCCTGCCACATTGAGATGCTTTTTCTTGGCCAACAGCAACAGAGCATAGAATCTGCAGTCAGCTGGGCTGGATTGTTATGCCACAGCTCAAATACCACAAGAACTCTTTTCCATTAGTGTGCCAAGGCTTGAGGAACAAGCAGAATCCAGGAGAGCCAGGAAGCTGCTATGCAGGACCATATAGGATACAGAGAGCCAGCTCCATCCTGCAGGATTCACTGCTGCTGACAGGCCACCCCATCCAGCAGTCTGCCCACAGTGCAGCTTCATTTGCCTCACTCTACTGACCTGCCCTATGTTGAAAGTCAACGTGATGGCATAATAAAAATTGGAGTTGGCACTTCCTGCATAAATCCATAGATGCCACAGAACAGGGAACAGGAAGGAGCAGAAAATGAGCACACATGACAGGATGAAGATGTTCCGGAGGACTGTAAAAGAAAACCAGCTGTTAAAAATGACGTATTACTGAGCAGTTATGGTCACAGAACCAGCAATGGTATTTAGGATGTGTGCAGGGGGTGAGAAGCATGTGCCACGACATACTTCTCTCCAATAACCTTCCACAGGTTGCTTTAGTAACTTCCTGGATAGTGGTTATAAGAAATCTACTATATTTTCCTTCAAAATAAATACTTGTGCCTCTGTTGCAGTGTGAAATCCTGTGTGGCTCCTTCCTTCTAGGTCCTGCTTCCAAACACTCTTTCTTGGATGACTTTGGCGTTTTGGTATCCACACTACAGTAACCAGCAGCCTGCAAAGGGGCCTTGCCAGCAGCATCCCAATTTGGAGAGCAGAGCACTTTAATCCCTTGCTTCACCAAGCTAATGACAAAAGAAAAAAAATGCATCTGTGGCTTATAGGAAAAGACACTTTCTTGGGAGGTGGCAAGGAAATGAAAGCACCATAAAAGGAAGAAACTCATACAGGCCAAATGCACTGACAGACACATGACATCGGGAGGTGCAAGAATCCAGCAGTCTGCCTGAGTATGTGTCAGGCGGACAAAAATCAAGCACAACTTTGTCTAAAACAGTTAGGAACTACCAGGCCAGGAGAGGCTTTGTTTCCTCTGAAGTGATTTTGCTTGTCCTTCGGCAGCAGTGCTGTAATCCATCTTGACCCTTGTGCTGCTGAGCTTGGCTGCAGCTCAGCCCATGCCCATCACTCTGCAGTTGAGGGCAGATGATGTTTAGAGAGCACTGTCACATCCAAAGCTCTTCCCACCTATTTTAAATTTCTTGTTCAGTAGGTCTGTTCACACACTGCAAGTTGGGAGCACGTGACAGATGACTGCATGCTTGGAATGTGGAACCACACTGAGCAAGAACTTTCAGAAATTCATCTGCTACAACTGTGATGTACTCAGGGCCAGCCTGGGGATTCCTGCCCTGTTTGCTCACAGCTGCTTTGGCCTCAGCTCTCCTGAGTCTGAAACCCACGGAGAAGATGGATTCCAGGTCTCCTGACTCCTGATTATGTCTCCTACAGCAGGCAGGTGAGCTGTCCATAAACACACTTGGCCTGACTTGGACAAGGCTGCAGTGAAAAGCCCAGACAACCTGGCAGGGTTGGTCAAAGCAGTTTGTTTAAGCAAGAAACACCAGGAAAAATACAACACTTCCAAATCTCCTCATGGAAGCAGGTTCTATAGACTGAGCCTAAGAATCCACAGGAAGCTCTCTGGTGATTTCAAGAGCTAAAGAGGGTCTTTAGGTAAGACTGGACAATTGCTTGGAGTAATTCAGTTACTTTCACTCTAAGCAAACAAGCAGATGCAAAACAATGCATGACTGCAAGATCCAGCACTTTAAGACCGGGGAACTCACCAATTGCAGGAGCACTGTTCAAATTACACAGCCTTAAATGGGAATGAAGCATCTGGAGGATGAAGGACTGCAAAAAGTTCTTATTAAAAAGATAATCTTCAGAACAGGTTGGAGAGAAGGGGAAGATAAGGTAAAAGTGAAAATTCCCTCCTTGACCAATTTCAACCCAAGTCCTAAAGACATGTTAGAAGGAAAAACCAGAAGGAAAAACCTCCAAAATCCAGCCTCCTTCTAGACACCCTATGGAGGCCATGAGAGCCTATGAACTTGGGTCTGGTTTGGTTTAGTGGTGACCATTTAATTTAACTATTTGGCAGGCCCTTTTCCATTCCAGATAAATAATAATCAAGCACAGAAAACTTACATCTGTAAAGGTGGCTCCAGACTGGAAGGAAGGCCATGTACAGTGCAACATCTCCCAAGGTGGGATAGGACTTGAAGATAGAAATGATGGCAAGCTGGACAAACATGAAGAACACAGGGTGTTCCCTGGAAGGGAAAACAAACAAAGGCTAAGAGGATGCAGTAGGGCTTCTGGAAACTGCAAATAAATATCAGCAAGGGCACAGATGTGCTGCAGGACAGGCTCAAAGAGGCTCCTGCAGCCCTTTTCTCTCCAGACTAGGCTCCGAATGCTGGGTGGGGTGGATGGAACTGCCCTGCAGAGCAGCAGGGTCAGGGGAGGTACATCTGCCACAGCCCTCACCCAGCAACCTCGGGCTTCCCTCAGTGCTACACCTGCACATTGGTCACCTGCACTGAGCTTCCCCAGCTCTGCCCTATTCCCCAGAAGCAATTAGCACCTGCCCTCTGATGGTAATCTGGAGAAGCTCAAAGCCCATAGTTATCCCTTCAGTGCATCTGATCTATCCAGTGCAAGCCAATGGACAAGCTCACTGAGAATCTAGGTGTGTTTATCAGAAAAGTCAATGAGGTTAGGTAAGAAAGTCCTCAAGTTTCCACTTTTTTTCTGACAATGAAGAGCTGGAAGTTCCAGCCAGTTCTTGCTGACTACAGTGCCTTATGCTGGCACTTCTACAGCCTCCATTTCTGCTGCCTCTGTTGATACTTGCAACACAGAGTTCCATTGCAGAGCCCAAGTAACTCTACTGAAGAGGAACAGAACTGAAACTATGGGAAATGAGAAGGACAGGCCCTGTTAAAAATATTTTTCAGGCTTGTAGATCAAGACATTCAACTTCAACCTTAGAAGCTTCCACTGGATAACTTATGAGTAAAAAAAGTAGCAGAAAAACACATTCATACTTACTTTAACTTTATTGCCAAGGGAATGGTGTAGAAGAACACATTGATTTGAAACACACATACGAAGAAAAGACTAAAGTGTTCAAACATCTCTGCAAAGAAGTACCAGAAAAGGCCAATATTGGGTGTCAGGTCTGGAACAGAAAGGCTGAAATTTGAAAAGAAAGTAATGGTAAATTTTTTAATGGTTGTTCTTTGCTGCCCTGTTTCTGTTGCATTAATTAATCATTGTGTGCTACTGGATGTAGGACCTAACTTGTAAATCCATGAAAGAGAAACCAAATGGATGCAAATGTGGAGAGCAGGTTGAGGAATCCTTCCTGATGTCACAGCAGGATTTAAACCATTCTCAAGCAGACACTTCTCCAGAGTACAATATTTCACAGCCATGGCTGCTCAACAATCAAATTCATTTCCAATCCCTCAGTGGAAAACAGCTCTTGTCTTTCATTTTTCCTATTATTTATTTAACAGAAGTCGGAGTTGGCTAATGGCTGCTTTCCTCCACATATTCTTTCTTTCATTGCATTGCCAGTAAATCACAGACCCCACACTCCCTGGGTCCAGCACACACCTGTGCGTGATGGGCAAGAAACAACCTGGTTGGGGAGGATGGGGCCAGACAGAAGACCATCAGTAAGAATCCTTATACTTACATAAACCCATAAACAGATGGGATAAAATCCCAGGAGTTGAGCAGGAAGAAGGAGAGGCAGATGATCACCACCAGGCTGCAGAGGTACAGGGATGCATATTGCATGGTGTAGAGCCAGAAACTTTTGCTTTTCAGTTTGATAGGTATGAACTGACGCTGAAAGAGAAACAGAAGCACCTCATCAGGTGTGGAGCCACAAGAGAACGTGAGTGTTCAGAATACCGTTTTAAATTGATGAAAAAAAGCATCAAACATTGGCACTATGAACACTTGAAGGAACAGCTTTCAAGCACAATTTGCTTGTTGTTCTTCAGTCTGGCCAATTGGGTCACACCCATTGCATGTATTCCCAGAGCTGTGTTTGAAAATACAGTAGCAAAGCTGCTCACTTCTGCTTGCAGTGAGTTCCTCATGTGAGGCGTAAGATTATCACACCCCTCCTCACCGCTGCACTGGTACCTGCAGTACTGCACTGGTGCCTGTCTTCTCCTGCATGACCCCACTGCATGGGTTGCCTGAAAGCCCTGTTCCATAACCCCCACCCTGTGGCACCACCAACTGGCCTGGCACTCCTGCTCTGCTGAAAGCAGGGCAAGAGGACATCCACGGAGTTCTAAGCACAAAGGAGCCCCTCTGAAAGCTGGCTTCCTCAGACAATGTCCTGTCACTGCCACGTGTCCTTGTCACAATTCAACATATCATGACAGGGATATTTCATTGCATCAGGTCCCCTGACTGCCTGTATACAGACAAAAATACACAGGGGCCAACACCTTCGGGAATCGCTCAGCATTCTGCAGCTCAGGTCAGTGGCCTTTCCATTTGGCCCTGGGGCTGGCAGCAGCAGATGTGCAGAGAACCTGCCCTGACTGCTGTGGGCTCTGTGTAAAGCTCACTGGGTTTTCTCAGTTGGAGCAGGCTTAATGTCAGTTGCTGGGACAATGTAAGCAACATTACCAAAAATTTTAGCAGGACAGATTGAAAAGAGCAAGAGAAAAGTGATTTAATTCTGTACAAAGAATGCAGGAAAGTTCATTTACAAATTTAGATAAAAGGACACATATTGGCATGACTGCCTTTAAAAGTTGCAAATTAGGCAATCACACATCAAAGCACTTATTGTTTGTGAATTCAAAGTACAATGCTTGCATTTCGCTCTCAATTTACTTTGACTAAAGTTAAAAGAGAACAAATGATACCAAAATATTAAAGATATAAATTCTCCTAAAAATCATCAAACTGAATACTAACACCAACTCCGCGGTTCTTCTCTTACAAAGACTAATATTAATAAAATTCCTGAAAAAAAGGGACATTAATGTCAGATAGAGAAAGAAAATTAATTAGAACTGACTCCCATTCTGTCTGGAAGCGCAAAGATTTGAGTACAGGCTAGTTAAGTAAAGATAAGCTACAAAAATCACCATCAGAAGCAACAAAAAACGACTGGTGAAATGTACAGCAGCAGCATTTCAGAATTATAATAATTTCAAGAACTAAACATTATCACAAAATGATGTGTGAAGTGAGCTGAGCCTCTGCTGGCATCACAGCCTCACCTTGCTGCCGTAGCAGGATAAAATTAGCAAGGGCAGCCCTGGTGGGATTCAGGGTCTTGTTAATCAAGAGGAAGAAAGGACAACCAGCCTCTTTCCAGAATATACCTTCTGCCATTAAACCCCAAACCAGCATTTTCAAACTTCTCTGGGTCTGAGCCCCTCACTGCTGCTCACATGACACAAAGAACAGCACGGATTTTGGGCAAGCGAAATACCACCCTGTTCTGTAGGAGACTTCCTGCTCCCTCCTCTCCAGACATGGGCACTCCCATTGAGGGTTCAAACTTGCCACGGCTGGAGGAGAGTCACTTTTTCTGAAACTCTGCACTTGCCTGATTCCTCTCCCCACGACTGTCCCTGCACAGCTACAAGAAGACAACAGGTAGCAAGAGTTAGAAATCACCTACCTGTAGAAGGTAAAGCAATGCTGGAGCAAACAGTGTGAGAGGGTAGAGTGACTGGTATGTTGCTAATGCCAGGAACACAGCACTGAGGAAGGCACTACCTGCAAAGAAAAAAACCTTATAAGCAACTTTTAGCATAAACAGCCATAAAGACAGTAAGTCCAAATGGGAAGAAACTCATAACACTCTGTTAGGGGATTCACAGATACCAGGGCACCGCTTAAAGGACTTTTTAGCAGAATATATCCTGCAGGGTGCCCTCTTGTTAACAACATTTTGAATGGAGAATGACTCATCCCATAAGGAAGAACCACTGGTTGGTTTATGCCTCCTGTCATTCCCACACAGAAAGAGAGTCATATAATTATACAGAAAGAGATTCATATAATTCAGTCTATATAAAGCCTATGCTGGCTGCTATTAATGTATGGGAATGCATTCACTTAAGTCATATCTGTACGTAAGAACTGCCATACTGGACTTGCTGGATAACATCCTCACCAGAATGTGTTACAGCCTCAGCAAAGCTGTGTGCAAGAGAGCAAGCAAAGTTTGCACCTGAAGCATTAGCTCTGCTTTATTGATACCAAAACCGAGCCATAGAAAGGACTGGCACAGCTTTTTCAAGTGATCTTATAAATATGAATGTCTTTTTTGAGGCAGCTTTATTTGAGGTGTCTAAGCGTTGAGCACTTACATTTCTCAACTATCAATAACAGAAATAATGTCCAAAAGATCTCAGGTTAAACAATAAAAATACAAGCACTCAGTGCAGTAGCCTGGTTGTAGCTACAGACTGGATGGAAGTGTTCTGTAAAAATATAGCTCAGACAGCAAGAGCCCTGACTCAGTGCACTGAACCAGCTGTCACCCTGCTAACAGCAAACACTCAGAGAGCTCCTCTCTGCTTCCTCCTTTGAAAGGGAAAATGCAGGGTTATTTGGTGATGAGCCTCTCTCTCTTCAGCTACATTCCCCTGACAGAAACCTCCCAATCCTGTATTTTATCCAGTGCTCAGTTCTGCACAGATCTAAAGAAGTGATTCCCAAAAAAATCCCAGCCATAACCTGATATCCTCTTTGCCCACTTAAAACCCAGACTGCCACTCTCCCAGTCAGGGGCAAAACACAAGACAGCCACTACAGTTTTGTCTATAATCAAACTTTTGGTCTCAGGGTATCAGTGAACAGTTAAAAATCAGTTTAACTAAATAGACCTCACTTGTTTGCTATTGCAAATGCTTTTAAATTAAAGCATTTATGACTCAATTAGCCAATATTTATAGGAAAACTTCTTTTGGAAACACTGATAAAAAACTATATAATTTTTTTTTTTTTTTTTTTTTTTTTTTGCAGTGCCTGGGGATGGGCCCTACTGCAGACAAAAGATTAGACTGACCTTTCCTCTGATCCAGCAGAGAACTCCTTAAAACTTACGTGACTATTCCAAATCATATAGGCTAAAAGATTTTAGTACTGGGGAATCACAAAAGCAGCAGAAAGCTGGCATTATGCACAAAATGAAGGAAACAGTGATTCTGACAATCTATTCCACTGGCTGGTTTGGGTCTTTGGTTACTGCTTTTGCTTCCCCAAAGCTCAATTAATTTCAACCATGTTTACAACCATGAGTGAAAGCCAAATAGCTGCAGGCAAATGCTCGCTTTTGAATAAAAGTTCAAGAATAAGCTTTGAAAATAAATTGTGTATGACACTTAAGTGCGTATTCACATACAAAAGAAGAGCTTTTATGTTCTGCATCACACAGACACATTTCTTTCTGAAAAGGAAACTATTTGAAGCCAACCAGGAAAATGAGCCCGTTTTTAGAGTAATCTCTCAGATACACTGAGGTGAAAGTAAGTTTTCACTTGACTAAAAAATCTCTTGATCTCACAAATTCATGTAGAACTTTGACCTTGTTCCAGTCCTGTTTGTGCCATGTTTCAGTGAGACCTTTGTAGCAATCTTTGTAGTAAAGTTCCCCCTGGATTTATTTTTTACTACATTTCTAATCTTTCCAAGAAGTCATAAAGAACACTTTTTTCTTCCCTGTGTTACCTTTTATTGTAGCTAAAATGAAGAATGCAATGACAGAGTTGTTGATGGCGCAGGTGGACTTTGCCACACAAGACATCACAGTGTAGGGGTTTAACAGGTAGCTGAAAAAGAGCAAAACTCAGGTTACATTCAAAGGAGCATCTAATTTTAGAGATGTTCAAAGAAAAAAAAAGATGCACTTTGCCTTTTTGTTTATTTACATTTGATGGGATCCTCTCATCAGCAAATTAATTCAGCTGAACAGGTTCTTCAATCTGAAGCAAAAACCAGACCTGTGGATTGCAGACTTGGACACATAGGCCACAGGGAGCCCGCTACAGAAATGAGACATTGGGAATATGCCCAAAATGCAAGTTCTGGACTAGAAAATAACTACGAAAAATATATTTTGCTTTGCAGAAGCATTGTACATTTATTCAGTCAGATCTAGGATTATTGGGTCCAAAGGAAACTTTTTCTGCTAGTCATACCTACTACTTCTGAAGAAGAATAACAAAACATAATGGAAACAAATCTGAGACATAAGCAGAGTTGCCCACAACCCAACCAGTCTCCTGATGTGGCAGAGCAAGCCTTTACATTTACTACAGCACGATCTGAGCACTAAACCAGCCAGCTATGCAAGACTGGCATATTTTAATTGGAATTATAGAAAAACTCTTAATGACTTTACATTCCGGAATTCAGCCACAATTTAGTTAGCAAAGATGACAGCTCCTTTTGGAAATAAGAATTAATCTCATTTAAATAGGTTCAGAGTAAAGAAAAAGGTTTGGAGGACTACCAATAAAGTAAGTATGATAATGTACTGATCAGCTTTGCCAATAACTAAATTACTCATCAGAGTAAGTAGACAGGGCTGATGATTTCCTAATTGTCTCTTTAGATTATCCTACATATCTGAGTCCCAGTCTCTCTTTGTCACTGTTTCCAGAAGGCAGCCTACAGCAGGACAGGTACAATTTAACGCCAGCTTTGCTGTGGCAGTGTGCAAAACCATCTGCAGTCTACCCACTCTACCCTTCTGGCCACGGGGAATGTGCTATTTAAAAAAATAATATGAAAATAAGGAAAAAAAATGGCAATTTATCTAAAGGAGAGCTCTCTCTGATACAGAACAATTTGGATAATTTCTTTGTGTCAAACAATCAATTTAAAAAATCTGTAACAGTAGGCACTTTGCTTGTATATTGGTTTAGTTGAAGCCTTCTGAAATAAAAAAATATTTAGTATACAGAAGAAAACCAAGATGTGAAATTAATAAAATGACAACATGAAAACATCTTTCAATTGTTATAAGCAATCTGGGATATTCAAGTTGTGATATTCAGCACACACACAGATATTTTGTCCAGCTGCTGAAAAATTCTCCTAACTTTTCTGAAAAGATATCATTTGGAAGGCATAGATCAATTTTGATAACATTATCATATAGGCAAAAATAAATGGGAATGTGATCTGTGCTGACACAACATTCTTGTTACCCAGATAATGATATTATGCTGCTGAGCCCATCTCAAAGGGCCTGAGAGTACTTTTTTTTCAGCAACAAGCACATGTAAATGCTTTTCACTTTCCAACTGAGTATTCAGGGTCAATAAGAAATTCAGAATTTCTGCAGGAAAGAAACCCAACTTTTGACAGTTTTTGAAGGCCCAAATGAGACAAACCCCAAAAGGAGCTGAGGAACCAAAGCAGCCCACTGCAGCTTACAGGAGCAATACTTACAATAGTGCTACCTTGAGGGGAATGTAGTGCATCTCCATGGGTGTCTGGATGAGTTCAGCCACATCTGGTGCATATTTATCCAATTCTATTAGGAGCTTCTGCTTTTTGAACTGAATAAGGGAGAATGATCAAAGATTGTCAGAAAAGGAAAGTCATTATTCTGTACTACTTGTGTAATTGCATTTCATATTACTCAGCCAGTTACCTGGGGTTTCTATTACTGTGAAGCACATTCAAACCCCTGGTGTGAGATAAAACTTACGTTATGTGAGGAGTTTTAGACAACAAAAAATTCCTATCTTTTCCCAAATACTTGACAACTGAAGTG
The DNA here is from genome assembly GCA_013401135.1 of Cettia cetti. Lineage (NCBI taxonomy): Eukaryota > Metazoa > Chordata > Aves > Passeriformes > Sylviidae > Cettia > Cettia cetti. Next base: position 6,616 of record VZUI01037710.1, on the reverse strand, counting down.
AGAGTCAGGAGGAAGCAGAAAATTTCTACTTGTTTAAACTTCCTTAATTACCTGTATCTATGTCTTGACACAGCTACCAGTGAATTCACCACACTAGAGTCCAATACTCAATCTTCCTAACACCTCTCTGGATCTCTAATGAAAAGCTAACTTTATTCATTCACTGTTCAACACACAAGTCCCCAAAACCCCATATGCATGCAGTCTTTGTGGCTTTAAAGATGGATGCTTCTATGACAAATCTCTCTTCAATCTCGTTTTTTTTTTTTTTACTAGGCTCTCTATGGAGACAAAAGAGAAATCTGAAATATGAACTGACTGAATTATGTTATGGTGAGACAGAAAGACAGAGATGCTAGCAGTAAACTCTCAACAACCAAAGTAACTCACATGTGGAATTCTTACATGCCTGCAGTTCTGCCCTGGGTTATTTCCTTAACCTCAAAGTCAGAGGACAAGGAACAAGCACACAGCTGGGTGGGAGACCACAGAGATGCTATAGAAAATGTAGTCTTCCTGCTGATGTTGATACCTAATCCCTGCCCCTCTGAAATTGCAACGAGCACAGACAGCACTGCTTAGACAAAAAGCTCTTCCAGAGCTGAGAGTAATCACTCACCTCCAAATACACATCCTTGTAATTTGAAGGGAACAAGTAGTATTTGATGTCAGTTTCACCATGCTCATAAAAATGATCTATCTCACCTCAGAACTGCTGCAAGGTTTCACTCCTTCTTTACACATTTCTGGTCTGTGTATTCACACACATTTCATGCTGTGTGCAAAGAAACCCTCTCCAAGGTGTAACACCCAGGCTGTAGAAGAATTGTACCCTGCTGTGATCACCACTTAGTGTGTAGCTACAGATACTGTAACAGTGCCACAAAAAATTTAAAAGGCCTCAGTTGTCTGACACATTGAGTCCAGTTTGTTTATCATTAAACAGGTTTACTGCAACAAGGACTTGACACCACATCCTCTGGCACATCTTTTCTCTAGCCAAGATAATTATATTTGCTGGGAGAAGAGGACCAGTAACACTGGGAAGTCAGCTTACCACAACTTTGTTGAAGTCCTGGATTGCCAAGTAAAGGGCAACAGCGGTTAGCACATCAGTTATCTAAGAAAGCAAGGGACAGACTGATTGTAAACAAAATAAACAAATGGAGAAAAACATATTGGTCATCATTTAACAGGAGCTCTGATTTGACTCAGCTCAGGGGAACAAAACACAAGCTTCAAAAATTCTGAAAGGCTGATCTGTACAGTCTCACACACCACCACATCACCTTGAAGGCATCAGCTGTATCAAAAATATTTATACTTACAAACCAAGAGAATAGGGAATTAAGAGGAAAGAAATTGCTCATGAAGAGCAGCACATGAAGGTAAGAGAGAGAATCACTGGTGTAGTGAGAGCACAGCAACACTGGGGCAGTGCCCAGCTGGTTAAACCTACCTGGCCACCAGGGCAGCATGACAGTGCTGTGAGCTGCCCCAGACTGTCCAGGCAGCAGCACAGGGCACACGACTTTGGCTCTGCACAAGCCCTGCCTGGCAGGGACCTGGGCACAGAGGCTCCACTGGGTGCTATGTGCAGCCAGTTACAGGGCTTCTGCCCTTCTGAACTGTGAAGAAGAACTCAGAGAACAATTTACAAGAGACGTTTGGGGATGAACCCATTTGTGCTCCTTGCAGGTCTGAAGTTTGGCAGACAGAAACAGCAGTGTAGGGGTAGGCTGAGGGGACAAATTATTTTGTTACCCTTAAGAGATAACGTTTGAAATAAAATGACACCTTCCTATCCCTGTGTGGGGCAGTTATCTAAGCAAGAACTTACAAAAAAGAAGGAATATGTACAAGAAGGGAAAAGCCTGAATGTGGTTTTGTGCAGGCAAAGCTGCCTTTCTAATTAACTGTGAGCTCAGCAGGAATTTGAGCTACAGGGAGGCTGAAGGACTGAAAAGAAAGTCACACTCAGCATTTCCCAGAATGGCACCTTTCAGGAGAAGCTTTCCATGAGCACTTACCATGAACACCAGTTCAGCATATTCAATCAGGAAGTGAAAGAGATAGATTATCAGCGGGGTCTGAAAGAGAGCAAAAGGGAAATCCATATCAAATACTGTCCAGATAAAATACTGGTGATTTGATGAGAGAAACTTCAAGAGTTGAGGAGTTCTATAAGACACTGCCAAAGGTAATTTTCTTTGGCCTATTCTCCAACACTGGTATTTCAGGGCAAAGTGATTAATCTTCCTTACAAAGTCCTCAATGCACTTTATAAAAAGACACCATCAACTCCAAAAATTGTATTCTACTCCAACTTTTCAATTCTACTACAATAGTGGTAGAGTTACAATAGAAAGCATACAAAGACCAGGTTTAGAAAGTAATTTTTTTTTGAGAAAAATCTATTTTTCAGGTTGTCTGCAGGTACTTTTGAAATATTGTCTACATATCTGGTTCCCCTGCCGTTTAGATGTGTCTTTTATAATGCAAAAGAAGAAAGCATGTTAAAAACATAAAGCAGTAGGGTTACAATCCTATCAATCAGTTACTCCTAGAGTTTTTCCCTTCTAAGATAAGAGGAAAAGCATGTTTCTGAATTATTTCAATCACACAAAAGCTTAGTCTGGAAGGACTGCATTTACATGCGGCAAATTCAGTCTTCACTGTGAGAAAATAATTTTATTTTTAAAAACTTTAAAAAATATGTGATGGTCTAAATAAGCATGGGGAAATATTTCACAGTCTGGGAGAAATTCTGTCTAAAGAAGTAGAATTTATTGAAAAGAATCCAGTTTTCAGAGGATATCAAGTACCAGCTTCACCCTAGGTGACGCTGTGTATGAGTGTACCTTCATATTAGTAAGGCCATTCGAGGGCACAAAGCTCCAGAGGTGCTTAAGTGCTTTTGTAGGAACAAGGTGTTTTCAAGATGAAGAACAAATAAACTGCATGCTCGTGCTAGTATTAGAATTTCTGCAGATGCAGAGACTCCAGGTGCTGATACCCAGTAAATCCTATCAGGCTCACAGTGACACCACCCCTGCTCCAGCTTGTGCTGACAGAAACAGCTGGATGTGAACAGAGTATTTGACTTATTACAGAGTTCCCCTATCTCAGAGTTTCTTTATGCAGTAACAAATAGGACACTGCCTGCCCCTGCACAGGGGATTCACTGGGATTACTTGGATTTCCTTGTGCTGGTCACTGCTCAGACAAACCATGCAACTTCAGGTTCTCTGCAGTCTTTGGGATAAAACAGGCACCCAGCCTTTTCCAGGCCCTAAGCAGCCAAACTAAGACCCCTGCCACTGGAATATCACACTTAAAACCAAGCATGCAAACCAACCTCATGAAAAATAGCTCCAGAGTATGGTGAGACTCCTAAATCCAGCAGAGCTAATCCTTCAACCACTGAAACAGACAAAACACCTGCATTAGAACCCTGTAATGGGGGAAGTGAGAGATCACATGATGGTAAAACTGCAGTTTTTAAAATACCGATACTCTAAGAATCTCACAGAATGGGTGACACCACACCTCCCAGAGCCAACAGCCAGCCAGAATTGATTCACCCCCAGCTCTGTCATGCACATTCTTGCATGGGCACTCATGACCTATTTATTTGTTTCAGCTAAAAAGGTTTTAGATTAAATCTTTTGCACCTAACTCTATATAAATCACATGCATGGTATCTCCTCCTTTTGAGTCACCCATTAAGTGATATACGGCCTTTATGCTGGAGAAAGATGTAATTCCAAGAGGAAAACCACAACACAATGCAGATTTTGAACTGTTTTGCCTTATTAGATGTAGAGAGGCCCCAAACATCCAAAATCACAAGGGAAGAACAGAAATGAACACATATTGCCACACAAAGCTAAAAGCTTTATCTCTTCTTGTAACTTCCTGACATTTTATAGCCTTAATTCAGCTCCTTTGTGCTCATGGAGTTATAGCTTGCCCTGCAATGCATGTGTGTGCTTTTCCATAGAACCTCCACCCTCCTGAGCACAGAGGTTCCCCGGTACTGAGCAGGATGCAGTGAAAGGAGCTACGGGAAACAGGCCCATTTGTCCAGAGGGAAACAGGCAGGACGCTGCAGGAAAACACAAGAGGTGCTCAGTTCAGTGACATGCTGGAGAAATAGATTCTGGCTGCCACCAACTTCCTCTATGGTGACAACCCAGACTATTCAAGATAATTCCACTTTTCCCCTTTACTATCTAGATACTTGCCTTGATGCTCTAAGGTGCTATTTAGAAAGGAAGCATGAAATCCTACATACTGTGGAACAGAGGCCTCAGGACATCAAATGCACTTGTACATTTAACATTTACTACTTCAGGCCACTCTTTTCCACCCCAAAACTACAAATAATTTTACCTGCATAATAACTGGATACCAAAGGGAAGTCTTTAAAATAAATTAAGGTTCTGAACAGGCTCTGATGGTACACAGACGAACGTCACTGAAAAGCCTCGATTACCCTGTACCTAACTCAGCCTTCAGAAGAGGATTTGAATCGCTGGTAACGTGTGGGGACACCAATGACCGAGGGAGGCGAACTGGGGGCCCTGCAGCGGCATTTTCACCACGACACGGTGCCTGTGCAGGTACAGCAGAACGGGCCCGGCCGAGGCCGATGGAGCCACACGCTCTGTGCTGGGCGGGTCACGCGCCCGTTTGTGCGATACTACCAGTGTCCCCGGCCAGCTGTGAACCGCGACGGCCTCCCTCCAGCCCTGACCTCTGCCTCCAGCCCCGCGGCCCTCCCGCCCCCCGGAGCGCCGAGCACCGGCTCCCACGGGCTCCTCCCGGGCAAAGCTACCCAGGGCCCTTTCGTGCAGCTCTGGGCCCCTCCGGGGCGAAGCCGGGCGCCCTCCCCGCAGGGCCGCTTCCAGCCCGGCGCCCGGCTGGGGTCAGGCCCCACCCGCGCGGCTCGGGAGGTCCCGCCGCCCGGCTCCTCTGCGCCGCCCCCGCGGGCCTCACCTCGCTTCCAGGCGTTTAGCGGGGACGCTAGCTCAACCCGCTCGGCTATGAAGACGGCGAGGCTGGAGCGGTAGAGCGCCGCGCGCACCGTCACGGCCGCCAGCACCACCAGCACCAAGGGGGCCGCCATCCCGGCGCGCGCTCCGCCGCTGCCGCCGGCCGTAGTTCCCGCGCGGCGCGGGGGAACACGCCGCCAATGAACCGGCCCGCCCGGGCCGACTACATATCCCAGCGGCCCTCGCGCCACAGCCTCCCGGCACAACTCGAAACTACGGCGGCCGCGGGGCGTCAGGGGTCCAAGTAAGCAGGAGCGCTCTTGGAGCGGCGAGGCGGCGGCCCTGCTCCCGTTCCCCGAGCTGTCTCGATCGGCTTGACCAGGGCGGCCACACGGGACAGCTCCTCCTCAGCCGGAGGACAGGGATGGGTCTGTCCTTGAGTGGCATCGGGCTCCTCGCGGGCCGTCCCTCCCGCCTGTGGATCCGAGGTGCCTCTGGATGGCGGCTCTGCCCAGTCGGGGCAAGGCCTGGCAGGCCAGGTCCAGCTCGGAGGAGAAGCGTCGGTGGCTTCTGAACTGTTTGGAAATCCCCTCAGGCAGGTCTTTGTTTTTCAGGTGTTTCACAGACCCCGTGGTATCTGCCCGTGTGTTTGCTGTGGCTGCGGTGAGAGCCACGGCTGTTGTGAGGGCACTGAGTGCTCGTGGCTGTGCTTGGTTTCAGGAGGCTCTTGGCAGACTCAGGTTCTCAGTCTATGTGGTTTCAGCAGCTCCAGAGCTTAAGCGTTCTGGGGACACTTTGACTCACCTACCTTCGCAGGATGGACTTTCCTGCTATTCTCCAACAGGTGTTCCTCCATTCCCATCACTGGGTATTTGCACAGCCCATTCACACAATCTCACACAAAAATAGCCTTTACAACACTATCTGAATGGAGACAAGTGGAAGGAAGACATGATAATCTCCTAAAAAATTGAGCGACAGTGAAAGCACATTTCATGTGGTACGTGAAGACAGCAATTTTTCATGTAATTAAAACTAGGATTTGCTGAGTGTAGTGGGGTTGCCATTGAAAAGAGCTCGATAACGCCCAAGTTAACACTTACATTGGATTTATGCAGCCTCAGCTGTAGAGTTGCACCCCCCTGCAGAAATGGAGAAAGGCTGAATTCATCTGGGACAGGACCCAGCATGAACTGTTCCCAGGACTGGAGATACTAGTGGGGTTAGGTGGTCAGTCAGATAAACTTTCTGATCAGATAAACATTAATCCCATGTTCCAGAAGGAGATCCCAGAGCTAGCAATGGAGGGAAATTCCTAAAGTAATTTACATATTAAGCCTTCCCAAAGCATCAAATATGTCAGGCAAATATCAGAGGGTTTAGTATCAGTTGCTGTCTGATGGCCACTGTGAAAAACACAGTTCACTTTTATGTAAAAGTTATAAGTTTAATAAAAATAAAGTAAAATAGACAATTAGGAGACAAAGAAACAAAGCTTTTCGGCCGAGGTGCTGATACCAACAAGATCAGCACACCGTCCCACTTCAGATCCTTTGTTTTAAGGACTTCTGTATTACAATATTTAAATAAGCTTATGCATGATTCAAATATTCATTTTG